>DWME01000317.1:0-36500 GCA_018244795.1 Parelbella ahira ahira | reverse complement strand
ATACCTGATAACTTCCTATGGTTCTCTCTTATACCATGATATGGTTTTCTTCGAAATTCAATTCAAGTCGACCACAGGTAGGTACATTTCTACAGTCCAATGCGAAGTTAATTGCGGAAGTCTATTATTAAATTCTAGGCTAGTGTTTGATCGCGATCCTGCTTGATGGGATGCGCAGATGCGTCCAAAAATGGAGCAAGCTTACCTAAAAAGAGCCTATTCACTCTTGCTGAGAGTCTTGAAGAGACCTAGGTTGTATGTGAAAAACAGACCGTAGAAGAGTGGTCCATTCCTTGGCTGTCTGTGGACGGGAGTGGCCAGGTGTGGCTACTACCTGCTCATTACCTACGCTCTTCAAAAAAAATTTATACGAACGAAGTTAAACCGTATACGTAAGTACATAAAAATATTAAATTTATTAGTCTGATACAAAACGACTGTTCAAGTTCAGCAACACGTGGACCCTCGGGCAGGTGGTTCGGTCCCACTCGTGGTTGTCTTTTTGAACGTTAAAATTACCGGCTCCAAATGTTCGGTAATAGTTGTTATACATTCTGACGAACCGGTCACTGGTTTTTATCTTGAACAATCAATCTTGAACAAATGTAGGTACTTGGACAGCATAGTGGAGGGCGCTGGAGGCCATTAGTTATACGTGTGTAAGGAAGTTGGACGCACTTAGGATAATAATTATTATTGTTATATCTCCACGCCAGGTTTCTTATGGGGTACGCAAAGTGTAGAGTAACGTGTTTCTATCACTTTCTATACACGCAGACCGGCCTTGAATACTTCTGATATGATCAAGGTAGATGGCCCGTGGTCTCCCTCGGCAACTGCGTTCTTAAATATTCGTATTGTATATACATATATTTAGTTAATATTTCATATGCCATTCTTACTATCCACTCTCTTTCATCTGCCATCCGTAAGATGGTAAAGATAAAATTGTTCTTGCGTACCTATAAAATTTTATTCTTAACAGCTCTGATACAAATAAAGAGCTACATAGATAATATCTTTCGCCGCACACTCCAAGGCCTAACATGGTCAAATTTTAGGATAAACGTATACATTAATAACTCATACAGTACACCCATATTCAAAGTCCAGGGTTGCCAGATCTGTTTTATAATAAAGGGTCCAAATTCATGTAAATTTTTTTTGTTACACTTTTTATGTTCGTTTTAAAAAAACATTCAAAACCAGATTTTTAAAATGTGCTCATTACACGAAACGATTCAATTATTTATTTACCAGCATTTAATTGAGAGCGTTTTTCATTTCGACATTAAATAACAAAGCCATATCAAGTTTTGATTTTCGTTTGAGCCTAAACAACTTTTTTAAAGATAACCGAAAATTGTCAATTTATGTAGGTATTCCTTTCTTTAAATACATACTTTGCTTCTTACATAACATAAACCATTGACAACCCTAATTATGTATATCTGCCATAAAATACTATAATAGCAAAAAAGTAAAAGTACACATATAAACACGAGATAATCATATTCTTTATAGATGATGAGATAAACTTAAAAAAACAATCTCTTTGCTCAAAACCTCAAAGAGTATCTTATGAATTAAATTTTACTTTGCATCTAAGAAAAACATAAAATTACTTTGTATGAAAGTGTATTAACATATTTGCATAGTTAATTCACTTTTAATTTATTTGTATGTAGTCGAAATAATAGTATTAGGTATCGTAAGAAAGTTGAGATTGATGAGTCCGAAAATAAATTTATTAGAATATTCAGACAGAACTAAATTTCAAGTAATTTGGGGATTTAGATAAGAATGAATACTTTTCTCATATAATCTCTAAATTATCTTTTTACCTACATCTAACGTCTCATTTAAAGTAAACAGTGAAAATACTATTTACTTAAAATTAGATAAAAATACTAAAATGAGGTAAAAATAGAATAGTAAAAATACCATACAAATATGGTATTTTTATTTTAAACAATAGTATTGATGTGGTAATTTTAGTCTAAATAATGATGTAATAATGTTCAATGGGAAATTTTTATTTATGGTATATTTTGTTTTTATTTAACTCAAGTAATTATGTTCTATTCATTTTAAAGTTTAACAACCGTTTGGGTAAAACGTTCACAAATATGTGACCTACAGGTATTTTCTACTGAGGCGAAGGTCACGAGGAAATAAATATAGAGATGTCCTTAGAACTAAAAAGTATTATCTACTTTGCATCCATGCATTCGCCAGTCTTCCATCCTATTCCACCTGGGCTACATGTACATCTACCCATTTTCTTAAGGTCCTTGGACTACCTGGTAGGAGAGCGACGAATGTCATATTATAGACTCTTTTTTCTCTTTTTCCATAACATTTATTATTCTCTTATAAAATATCCATCAGCAAAACTATGTAAACTGACTTATTAGTTATTATGTATGAATATGCTAAGATTAATAAGATTATTCTCGTTGTTGCGATACATTGTACAATAGGTAACATACGAGTACAAAATTAATTTTCTTTTTTACTGCAATTACTTCGAAATAGACAGAAGTTAATTAAATTTGATAGAATTTGGGTACCTACGATTAATTTGAATCAGTTCTATTCCATCCAATTTTGGCCAATAAACACTTCGGCATAAAAACAATGAAACGATGAAAGCCTTGATAATGAAAATAAATGAAAAACAAGCAAGTTAATTGCTAGGCAAGTTACTCATAAAGCAATATGGCGTGTTATAAATTTAAAAAAAGTATTTCTTTGTTATGGTCGATTTTTTCTTTATCTGTATGTGCTCGATTCGGAGAATGTCGAAACAGACAGTATTGTTGTCACGTAAACACCTTGAACCTGGACGAACGTGAGTAAATAAGTGCTTATATATGGAATTCAACTGAATTGTGTACAAGTACATTCCTGTAAATAAGTACATTCGTGTACATGAGTAGGTTCACTTTAAGTAGTTATTTTTAATAGATTCACAAAATTGGGCGTACATTCGTGTTTAATTATACATTAATAAATCCGTGTACATAAGTACATTCGTGTACAGTTGTACACATTCGTGTTATACAACGAATAAAATATAGTTGTGAAATGACAATATGAGTATGACTTGCGGTTTTAAAGCATCGATTCCTTGCCGACCACTGTCCAACCGCAAGGATTATAGGTAGGTGCTGACAGAATTGAAGTACCTGGGTAGTGTTATGTTTCGTTCCAGAAAATATCCGTATAGTGGCAATAGTCCAGTTATAATTGAGATATTTATAGTTCCATTGTCAAACCCGTTTATACTGCCTGAAGGGGGAGACAGTAGATTCCAAAGCCGGAGTGTGTGAAGAAAGTAATGAATTTAGAAAAAGCACGTCTTGTATATTTAGGTAGATATTTAATACCCAGTGCTCTCTGCCTACTCCGTAATTACCCTGGCGAAACAATATACAAAAGTTATTTATGACTGTTTTATTACAGGCTTACCGATACCATGGGACTAAACGTAACTGGTGAAACGTGGGAGTTTTACACTCCTCTGCCTACACCTTCGGGCATTACAGGCGTGATTTAACGTTTTTTTGCTGTTTTATTAAACAATTAAAATAAACCACACAATGTCTTAGTTTCACAGTAATAGTTATCTACAATTACATGAACTATGATATTTTACCTACCTCAATATTATAGTAAATATATGTAGGTACCGTATATATAAACTTGTGTTGATATTAATAAATACAAACAACAAAAATACTTTAACGTGACTAAGATTTTCATCAACTATAAACCCTATAAAGAACAATCTAGATTCTAAAAAGACTGACTCATAGCATTCTTAGAGATATTTTTATTACAAAAGTAGTCCTGACTTTAATTACATCGTCCGATGCATATAAAGTAGCCTTTCCACTTTGCATGTATATACTTTCGTATGTGGAAATACTTGTACATATATATTGTAGTGGATTAATATATTAGGTGTCAATCTATGGCACCTTCCTTCCTGTGTTAGTGAGCGGAAACGTGCATGAGTCATTCTAGTGGCTTCCATTGTCTGCCGTACCCCATATCAACTACATCGTAACTCTGATCACACATGTATACGATGATAATGGGTATGTCACCAGCAAAAGTTATTGTTGACGGGAGATGTATTTATTGTATTAGCTGGAAATGTTGCCACTGCGATGAGTAACGTTTTACAGTTGTTTATTTAGAAATATGAATGTTTTGGTGTTTTATCGTTTTCATATTAGTGGCGAAGAGGAACTGTGAATGTTTTTTTAAGTTTACTTTTATTATTATATAGTTAAGCCAGGTCCCTTACAGCGTACACAGAGAGCACAGTGTCAAATATCCTCAGAGACCTAACGTATGTACGTCTTCTATATTTATCACTTTGAATAAACGTAATCTTATATTGGTTATGTTATGTTTTCCAAGTCGGAAAATACAATTTTAATTAAGCACAAACAGAAATTGCGTAACGTGAAGCTTCATAGCTCCAGTCGAAATTAGAACGATTAATTATCCATTGTTAATTTTTCATTTCCACTATTACTTGATGTTCTTCCATTTCATACACACGCCGTGTGAGAATCTCATTAGATAGTTATTAAGGAATTTCCTTACGAAGTGTTAACAGACCAGTCTGCACATTAGCGTAAGTAGGTTAATAAAAAATACATGTAAATTCATCAATTTATTTCACAGATAATATCAAGAGTCGCGGCGGATGCCTCGTAAATTAATTATTTACAATTTTAACTTATCTTACCACTTAACAATAAAAGAGAAGATATGTAGTTAGTTCTAAAAAAACCAATGTCGCAGTGGGCATTGGCTTATCTGTATTATCTGTCTAAATGGACATTTCGAGGCAAAGTAACCCACTGAGATAGCAGAGAGCATAGTTTGCTTCTTATGTGAGAGCCACAGAATAAATAAAATAAAACTTTTAGCACAACTCCCAAACTGGTACTAATAGATTCAATTAATTTTAAAATGTCACGTGTTTTGAATCATTATGTACAATAATTCCGAGCAGTCTACATCGATTTCTCGATTTGTCGATACTTAACTATAGTAAATGCGCAGCAAGCCTCAAAATTAAAGCACAAACTAAATTACTACATTTAATACATTTTTAATATGATCATATAAGTGATTACATTATGAGATACTTTCGGTTAGGCGTCCTTTACACAGAACAAGTAAATGAAACATGGCAATAATGTACCTAACTAAACTAAAGTTTCGTGAAATTAAAACACAGATGGAATGATAAATGTGAACATATAAATACTTGAAAATACACCCTTCTCATGGAACAGGATATGAGTATGTCCAGACTACAATGCAGTTTATAATACTTGGGATGTAAGTATCGCCAGATACGAATGCAGTTTAATACATAAGAGATGCAGTGCAAAATGTGTAGATATTTGATCTCTAGTCAGACGGATGACTCAAAATGAGAACTCGGCACCGTTACGTACGCTCGCTCGAACGTAGGGGATGCGCACATTAAACGCCACCCACGAACCGTAAAACACGTCTGACTCATAAATAAAACGAACGTAAACAATTAACAATCATTATTTCACTCAATTTAATGACCACATCGCCATACATTAGCCCATATACTAGTGGCCGTGTGAACGCACTCGAAGACACATTTCTCAAACGCTTCCCAACCGATTGTTAGAAAGCCAGTTGATAATAAATTAAACAATACACTGGATATCACAAAACGCATACTAGCTGCATACACAAACTGGGGGCGACACGCCCAGCTGGCCGCGCAAGTCCGTTGAAACCACGATGTTATCACAAATTCGTATAAATCAGTCTTTATCTCGTAGCAATTCTGATTTAGCACTCTTTTCCGTTCCATTGAAAGAAAAATTCTGGTTATCCTTCTGCTTGTACGCTTTATCCAACTTAGCGGACGGTAGATCGGTGTCTGGTGACTGCGCTGCCGTGATAGTGGGTACAGGAGTCGGTTCGATATTCTCGCACCTGCAAAACTCCTGGAGCCAGCGTTCTGAATTGTATGACGGCCCTTCGCCGCCCAATTCCGCCGGCAAAATGTCCAATGGTAACGCGTCATGCAACGTTGATAAATTGTTGCCATGTAGCACTATTCGTTCACGCGTCTTCGCTTTCAAATACGGCTTGATGACGGCGAGCGCGGTTTCCACGTACCATGGCTGGCCGATGAAATGTATGCTTTTAAAACGCACCGGCATACAGTCTTGGAGACAATCGATCATTAGTTTTAAAACTTTCGCTTGTAAACTGCACGATTGTTTGAATGTGAATTCGGTCCAATCGACTATAATAACGTAACCGTTGGCTTGGTTTTGCACATCTGCGAGTGTGCGTTCTAGGGTGAGTAGCAGAGCTCTGTAAACAGACAGCAAGGGACAGGCGTGTGGGGTCCAATTAGACGCGAACATGAGTAGCACACATCGCCCGCGACGATCCCTCTGAGCCAGCACCCCGGGCAGGCCATCGGCCAGCGCCCGCAGCACGCCACCATCCGCTGTCGCCCACAGATCTGGGTGCTCCCGCCGATATTGGTGATACCGCACTAACAACTCGAAACTCTGTTGCACGTCGTGTTTACGCGCATAGAGAAACCGCCGCAAGAAATTATCATCCTGGCATCGGCTTTTGTCGCGCAACGCAAGATTGAGGCTGGAATCGACCGCCTCCTTGAGGCCGTCGAGCGCGCGTTGCCGGTCGCCGTCGGTGAGGCGCTTCCTGGGCACGTCGCAGAGCCGCTCGTTCTGCATCTGGTGCAGCCGCCAGTCGTACTCGGCGTACTCGTTCATGGCGATGAGTCACGCGCCTTTCACTAGGGTGTCGCGGTTGCGCGCGCGCCGCTCCAGCTCGAGGCCGACTGCGCGCGGCGGTCGGCCTGCGCGCCGCCGCCATCGCTGCCCGTTCATTAAACCGCATGGTGCCTCGTTCGCACTGCTCATTGTATTGCCAGTCGCTGGAAAATGCTATTGGAACGCAGCATATTATATGCAATCGATTTAATCGCTGTAACTTTAGTTAGTTCGTGGATATCTATCAAGGAGATACTTGACCTATTTAAATATTGCTTGCATTTAATTAAATTTGTTTTAGAAAGTACATACTGGCCATCAAATCATCGCTCATTAAAATTACTAAGGAGTGGGTGGATAGACGTATGTGATACATTTTATGCTTAATATATATTTTACGTTTAATCGTTATCGACTCAAGAACTGTTATCAGTTGTGTATAGAATCATTTGAATAACTTATTTCAAGGCCAAACTTCATTACAAGGTCTAAATAAATTAACCAAATTTTTATCAACCTGTGATACAATGGTACTAAAATAAGTTCCAAATAAATATTTCAATTATGGGTCGGCTTAACAGCAAACTAACTAACGTAACCACCTAAGTAATACCTGCATACAACATTTCTGACCAATAGATTTAATATCCCTCTAATATCAAATTTGATAAAAATGGGTATATATACACCTTTGGATATATGCTCTGTATTAACCTATTTATAGTTCACAGGGTGTTAAGTAAGCAAGCGGTGCATAGTACAAGATGCAAACGAGCCATGACTTACCCGAGCAGCCAGAGCGAGTTATAAATAAAAGAAAAACTGAAGGTTGACGGTATACCGGTCAATTGACTGGCTGGTTTCTGCGATGACGTAGCGGCGAGTGCGAGCGGAATGCACAGCTGGGCCCGAGAGAGACGGAGAACCACATTGTACCATTATTTCGACGAAGCCTTATACGTAAAGTATAAACGGATGGCCGAAAATCGTATGCCGTCCGCGCTTTGTTCACTTTATCGTACACCTCGTAACCGTAACCGGTAACAATTATTACACGCGCAGCATTTATAACTAATAGTTACTTTATTTATCGATATCATGGCAGACATCGAACCACCGCAAATAGAACAAAATAATTCATGTGTCAACGCAGATTTCAATAAGGCGCGTGCGTCGATCGACTTGTCACAAAAGGTTTGAAAGCAGAAGCGTTAATAAAATCGATGCAAATACATAATACGTACACGAGAGAGAATGAAGACGAGTCGTGATGAACGCGTAAACAATAGCAATTCAAAATGTATGGGTCTAGCCTATAGGACGTTTACACTGTGAATCAACAATATAATCTTAAAAATAAATCAACTTTATATTGTAAAGAAAATGACAATTCAACTTCTTAATAACTTTTTTTAATGTGTTACTTTGACCGCCAAACTTTCGTATTACATAACACTTTTTTTTCTCTGGTTATCTCTATACAACGCCAAAATATATGACCATTGATCCATACAAAAGTTATCTTGAACGAATGACAAGATAAAGTTGAGTTGATTGATGCTAAAAGATATGAGTGTTTACAAAGATTATAAGTTTGATAAAATTACTATGTATTACGTCTCTTATAGCAAAGACATCAACGAAGTAACTTTGATTATATGTATAAATAAATTTAGAATTATTACAAACTTCTTATATACAGCTAATATGTATTAAACTATCTTAATAATAAAACTGTAATAATAATTATTATAATAACAGTTGTTATTATGTTGTCACGCCTGGGCCTGGGCCTAGAGTAGGCAGAGAGCACAGAGTGCCTCTATCTTTATAGACTTGCCGCGCTTCTTCCATCTTCATCATTCTCTTTATTATTAATAATAATAATCTTAACGTAACGTCACGCCCGTAATCCCCGAAGGGGTAAGCAGAAGAGTGTAGTACATTCCCACGTTTCACCAGTTTCGTTTTAAGTCCCATGAAATTGGTGGTGAGCCTATTGCCATACACCGGGCAAAATTCCAGAATCCAAGTCGCTACTAGAAATTCTAAATTAGAAAAATCCAATAGTACCCGACGCGGGATTTAAACCCAAGACCTCCCGATCGGTAGTCGCGCTTGCAACCACTCGACCAACGAGGCAGTCGAATAATAATAATCTTTCCTTCCCAGAATAGCTCTAACGGATAGATAATCCTGTAATCAAATTAAATTTTTATTGTATGTTCTACTTTTACTGTTATAATTTTGCTCCTATTAACAAATTTATAATAACATTCGTATCAAATTGTGTTTATAATAATCTCATCTTTGCAAAATATATTTAACAGATGTAAGTATCATAGACAATCTTGTAATCAAATTAAATGCTTACTTAATGATCTAGTTTTAGAGATTTACATTTGCTTTCATAAACAAAATAAATATATGTATTTATCGCCTAAATAACACAGAAGATTTTTTATAAAATTATCTTAATAACTAATATTGTTAACTTCGACGAAATAGACATGGATATAACAGACAATATTTAAACCAAATAAAAAATTTTCTACTTGAACCATTTTAAAATTTTTCATTTTTTAAACTGTTTAAACTCTAACGTATGGAATGCTCAGCCATCGACTTATCTCTCGTTGTTAAGCACTTTGCCGCTGATTGATGTTGTAACATGGCACATTTGCTTTCAAGGGCAACGACTTTTAAAAAATTAACCGTGGCACTGCATCTGTTTCATGGTCGTTGCCCCTTGCACTGGCTAGGCTCGCTGGCTCAATGTAAAAATAGACTCACTCCGTCTCCCGAGATCCGGCGAAGATTGCTCCCTACCTTCTATGTTGCCTTAGTACCTTATAAGTTACGTGTAACAAAAATAATCCTTACATCTGAAGCGTAGATTAAATTTTACTATTAAATGTGTCATTAGCGTTTATATACCTCATTACATCTGTCCGGGGTAATTTACGTATTAGATTAAATTAAGCGAATGTTATTAAGTATTTTAAATGCATACCTATTTGATATTAAACGTAGTAATAATTAAATGAAATAGATTAATTCTTGATTTTGCTTTACAATAACATCATAGTTATTGACCGTACTTAAAGATGTCCAAAAACATCATGATAAAAGGCTGTAAGGATAGAGATATTTGGCACTCAGTATCTACTCTCTGCGTTATAGTTCAAAGGGACCTGGCGTGATGCTATAATAATAATGAGTCAGGTGGAGTCTCCAGGTATCGTCGTGAAAGATATTATCATTCTGGTGTTAGACATTGATCTCTTCTCAGGATAAGAAGGGTTATGACGCATGACTACCTCATTATCTGTTTTTTTAATAGCAATAGTCTCTAGTTTGACTACAATCTCCTGATGGTAAGTGAGATGCAGCTTAGGATATATCACGCTTGTTTAAAATGTGCCTATTCACTCTTGACTAAAATAATTTCAGATTGCACGAAAAATATAAATATAAATAGGTAATACAATTGTAGTCTGTATATATGTACGTGTCGGTATTATTATATTATCACGCCAGGTCCCTTACGAGGTAGGTGAAGAGCACCGAGTGGTAAATACCTTTATCCTTATAGACTCGCCATGCCTATTCTACATTTATCACCCTCTTCATACATGCACGACATCTTTAAACTTTTCACTTTTCCATCAGCCAGTATCGAAACTATTTTATCAAGATAGGTGAACTTTAACCGAATTGTTATACGGCCCATGAAATAGTTAGTATTCCTAATTGTTGTCTATCTACAACAAATACATTTTTAGTCTGACGACCTGAAAAAGACAGTGGGTTGCTACTGGATTTGGAAGGGACATGACCGAAAGGATTGGTACCGATTAGAGAAGACCTGTTGCCTGTAGGCCAGCAGTTGACATCCAAAGGCCGATGATACAACAAAGTACAGAAACTAACACAATAGTTTTGCAACGCTCAACTAGGAATAGTGTAGTATCGAACATAGATAAGTCGAGATAAGCTTGCGGTTATCAGAATATATTGTTATCTGTCACGCGAGTAATTATCATACAATACAATATGGTGCCATCACGCGTGCATTTTCCCGAAGCGGTAAGCAGAGGAGGGTAGTCCATCCACGTTTCATATGCTATACGTCCCGCCTGCAGAATAGCGGTGAAATAGACAGGCAAAACTGAAATGAAAATGAGTTATATTTAAAAAAATTATGTGACAGAGAGGTACACTCTAAAAATGATGATCGCGGATGAGAAAGCGAAAAGAGGAATATGAAACCCAGAAACGCAATAGAAATGGCAAAATTTCTCTTCTTTTTTCTACACAATATTGCATGTTAAAAGGCCATCAAAAGTATGTATGTGTGAGGAGAGTGACAGAAAGAGTGAGAAGAGTTTGAAATAAATTGAAAACATATAAGATCAATGCCAGATAAATCGGTGGCCAAGATACGGTCTCTGACTCACGCGCAACTTATCTGCATAATGTATGTAGATATGAATTTGTACAAGCGTCTCACAATGATGTATGACAAGTTTACTCTTTATGTTTCGCTAACAAACACTTTCCCGTCTTGATTTATTTAATCATATGTCACTTTTAACTGTGATTACATGTTGTTTGCTTTAAATATGTTTGGTACGCAGAACGCTCACCACCTATTTCATGGACTTAAACGTAACTGGTAAAATGTGGGGGTGTACTACACCCTGCTGCCTACTCCTCCGGGGATTACAAACGTGATGTAATGTAATCTTAGAACTTATATAATATAAAATGATATGGGGACCAGGATTTACATCCAGGATCACCGGAGTGGGGAATTAAATTTTAGATTACTACGATAGGCTTATATAGTGTAAACGGTTCTTTACAAATATTTAACAACAGCATTGGTAGTTAAAGTAAGATCAGCTGTAATTACACGTTAAGCGCCTTATCCACAGCACAGATAGCTCATCGATGCAAGTAATTAGTTTATACCACACTAGGCTACATACTCACTGATCTAGATACTAGCCGACTTTACAACCGATGGTAGTAATTTTTATATCGCCTCATTACTACTATATATCTCTTAGCTCTCGAAGAACATATGTAGGTATATGTGTTGTTAGAATGCATTATCTTATCTGATGTACTTAATTGTAATTGGTTTTGAATGCACTTTTGCATGCAAATTTTCATACCGGCCGAGAAATTAAGAGAGAGCGTGCGCGTTCGAGCAAGAAATGTTGCCAGTTTATTGATGCTAACCGTACGTCAATACCAGCTGTAAAAACGGTGGGCGCGAAATTTATTGCTGTTGAACGATTAGACTGTTATACTGCTTATTATTTTTATATGGATTTTATGTGCAGAACAAGTATGTCGAACAGCTGGTTAGTGGTTACTTGGGCAATCTGTCTGCTGAGTCGGTTGTCGTTAATTCGATTCCCATTTTGAATAAATGTTATTTATATTCTGAATCCAGAATTGTGCCTGGTGTATGGCAATAGGTTCACCATCTATTCCATGGGACTTAAAACGTAACTGGTGAAACGTGGGAGCGTACCACACTCCTCTGCCTACTTCTTCGGGGATTACAGGCGAGATGTTACGTTATCTTCATTCTCATTCTGAGTTATTGGCCCGGTGGTTATACGTTTATATATAGTTCATCAACCATCTGGTTACATAGGCATAGGTTGTTCGCTACTTGAGATCAGATGGCCGTGTGTGGAGATGTCCGAAGATATTCTTGTCCTATTAAAAACAATGGTAGTAGTAAGTAGTAGTGTTACCAAATCTAAACATGTACACACACACACACACACACACTATCAGCCCGTCATCGTCCACTGCTGGAGATGGGCCACTCCAATGGCACGCCATTGAGCTGAATCTTCAGCTCTTCGCCACAAACCACTAAAGACATAACATGTAATATATATCATTATGAAACCTGTAAAATTATGACCAGACCAGTAGTCTTTTATTTTTATATGCCTCATATATATTGCCTTAAGCAATGGGTAAACAATTTTACTGATATCTTACTATTATTTAATTATTTAACATGCTTGGACTAAGCTAGAACGTCCAGTATGTGTAAAACTTTATAAAGATTATCTTATACAATTAGTGAGGCATTTTGTTTTCATATATCATTATCGTTATATCATCACGCCAAGTCGTTTACGAGGTAGACAGAGTGCAATACGAAACACCTGTATCCTTACAGAAATGACATGTTTTTTCAACATACATGCACTTTGCACACTTTCTTTGTAGTCTTCATTTTCCTTGTTTAATCACTACTGATCTTTATATAATGAATAGGCAACACTCTGCCATTCTACCCTACCCCCTACCTTACCTATACATACCGTTTTAATTGTCATCATTTTCCTCCTTTAATCAGTTAATCGTTATATAATGAGTAGGCTGACTAATACTGCATGGGCTCCCAACACAAATGCAGTATCGGCCGTTTAAATCGGCGCACAAAACTCGGCCTCCGCAGCCGGCAAGGCTGTCGGGCCGGTTTCCGAGCCGCTCCGTATACATTTCACGAGAGCGCGCCGCATAATGCCTGTTCCACTCTATAGTGTTTTAAAACAGCTAATGAGTTTTTTTAATTATATTCAAAAACATTTTTTGTAAATATATTGTTTTAATTATTATTATTATTAGTTTCAAAATGTCTGATATTATTGTATAAAATATGTACATAATTAAATGTATTTTACCTAACAAGTCAAATGAAAAAAAACAAATTATTTGTCGCCATCAAAACTAGGCTATAGGTACAGTGCAGTACAGTAAAGTGAAGTACAGGTTAAAGGGGTTGCTATTATACTCCATAAAAAGTGAAATCCTGGATTATTTTGTTACACAACTATAAAAATTAATGTTTTAATGTAACATTTGAATGTACCACAAACTATATACTATCACGCCTGAGCCTGTATATCCTTATAGGAGTAGGTAGACAGGTTTTCCCATTATTCATTAGTTATGAGATACGTCCCATAAAATAGGGGGTGTGCCAATAATTTTATAACATCCTTTTATTATAATCTTAAAATTATGTAGGTAATTGTGAACATTTCAAGAATGGGATATCTTTGCAATGATATTTCTTAAAATAATACTGTTTTATTTCAGAACTATGAGGATGAGCCGATTAAAATGAATGCTATTAAATAGGTATACTTATATTTAAATATATCATGAGTATATTTTAATTAATCGCATTCTTAGTCCCTTGCACCTGCATTTGAGTTAACCGCTTTGAAATGAATACAAGAGATGACAGGTGTGTTAACGTGAATTCGTAAAGTGAACATTAGCTTTATCGTCTGGTATGCTACCAAAGTTCATTCTGCAGTCCGTACAAAATGTTAATATCATCGTCACCCTCTTTATATTCCATTTGGCCAGATGCGGGTCAGTAGAATTCACATACCTCATGGAAAATGACCGTTACTGTAAGGGTTATTTTAATACAGAATTACATGTTGGACAAACCCAATATTACTTTACTCTATACACAAATAATTTTCTACTGAAAGACTTGCGTACTAAGTATATGAACCTAGGATTCTTGGGGAGGGAGGGTAAATTCTAAATCAATAAATCATCACTGCTGATAGTACCTATATTATTTTGTTATAAAAATTGTGTACATCTAATAAATTTATTAAACATATAACAGTAAGCAAAATACAAGGTGCATCGGTGAATCCCAAGGCAATTTAAAATTCAAATCGGACATTTGCAACCGAAGTCGCTGTTAGACAAGGACAGATACATACGTTTTTATCATTCGGTCTCGCTCATGCAAAATGGCGGGTCGAGAAACAAAAGCATGACCCGCTACATTATCCACAAAAACAATTATGGTTTTATTTTGATGAAAGGATTATCTCTGATTAATTTTTTGCCTCTAATACACTTCAGCGTTATAATGAAAAGAATAATGCATCGTAATTATTTTATGATATATTCAGAGTATTTAAATACAAAATATATTTTACATATAGTTGTGTTTTTTATATATAGGTACTTAGTTGTGGGTTGTTGTATCCCTAAAGAATCCAGGTATCGTAAAAAACGTTAGTTTAATTAAAAAGGTGTTTTTAAATAATGTGTGTTATCAAAAAAAACTAAATCTTTCGATGTTGCAAATTTAAATGACAGTGATATAGAATATAAAACAGCTGTCAAATTTAAGTACAAAAGTGCCCTCACCAATAATACATATTATACACACGTTTTATGTCTACTTCGAAAAAATGTTTAGTAGATCGTTGAATTTGAGATTCGAAATGGTTAGAATGTGAATTCGTTAAACCAGTTTCCTAACGAACAAACTAGAAGGTCGAGATAAATGATTCACCGCCACATTTTATATGCTATATTTAGAGCTAACATTTTTTTATTTAATTCAGAAACAGCGTTGCATATAGTCATACATACATATTTAGTAGTCTTATATAATACACATGTTTGTGTGTGTTTATATATAAGGTTATATAATATGTTTTATATTATACTTAAACCCAAGTTCGTTATAAAGTCACCTTATAAAAATAATTATTATTATTATAGACCCATTTATCATTCCACTGTTGGAATATGATTTTTTTTCATCTCAACATTTCACCGGTACATATGAGTACCTCCATATGTTCCACGAGTAGGTCCATACAGAACATGATTAAAATGTGCACTGGCGCCAATATATCAACAATATGTAGTATTAAATTATAGCTGTAATACTAAAGTATCTCCGCGTATGGACAAAGTAACGTCTTCAACGAACACTTCGGAACTCAAGCATGACGTTTTCTATAACAGAAATATGGTGAATTAGCCGGTGGAAAGTGGGACAGCGTGGTTTTGTCATATAATTCCAAAGCCGCAAGCGAGATGATTTAAATATCTCGACCTAGATATAGCATTATCTGTTGTGACTGACAGCGACAGCCCATTGTTGTAAATGTTGTAATATTGTTGAATTACGAAAAGGGACGAAAATAATAATACAAGGCGTGATATTTCCAATTTTACATCTCTCCGATGACATTTGTAAAATTTGATACATATCATACTATTTTTTTAAATCTATTTCAGTAACTTCATAGTTTTAATATCTTTTCAATGAGACTAGCCACTTTCATTTTTAAATAATAGTTTAAATCTCTTCCAGTACTGCAATAAATGACAAACACATTCGTCAACGTTGAATAAACATTAAACAAGAACGATTTAACTCAGAATTACACTCAGCATCATTTCAACAGACACGCGACATCAGCAGATCAAATATCTATCTTGCTGAAGCTAATTTCATACATAGATTTGTCATCGTTTAAACCGAGAGATTTACTGTTTTTTTTTTACTTTGTTTTTTGTGCTGTCATTTTAATTTTAAATTACTGTTTGCGAGAGAATTTTTGTATCCCATTATTAAATGTAACATCACGCCTGTGATCCCCGAAGAGGTAGGCAGAGGAGTGTAATACACGCCCACGTTTCACCAGATACGTTTACGTCTCGTGGAATAGGTGGTGAACCTATTGCCATACACCGGAAACAGAACCAGACTCCGAGTCACTACTAGAAATTCTAAATTAGAAAAATCCAATAGTATCCGACGCGGGATTGGAACCCAAGACCTCCCAATCAGCAGTCGCGCTTGCAACCGCTCGACCAACAAGGCAGTCGTTATTATAAAACAAATCCCATCATTATAGAACAAAATAGATATATAATGCGAGTGTTGACGGATGCAAGTGCCAAGAAAGACCAAAGCTTGCCTGTTTTGATCAAATAAGTCAGAAAATGTCCGAAAACGCCGCGCATTATTGACAGAGTAATGAATGTAGAAGAAGCACGTCAAATCTGACAGGAAAGACATTTGACATTTGATGCCATCTACCTAGTCTAGGACTTGGCGTGACGATATAATACTAAATATTAGAAATCTACATAGGTTTATAACACTGTGATGTATAACAAATAATTAACAATATTAAAACTGAAAACATAACATGACCTGAAACGCAGATAGTTAAACAGTTATGTACGTCAAGTGCGAAAGTGAGTTAGTAGTGTTTATTGCCTAAACTGGTGGCTTGTGATAAAAGGAAAAGTTGATATTACCCGCATTTGAAGCCGAGAAAGCCGAATGTCATTATTTCTATTATCGGGGAACTGAAAATGGTTCCAATTATTTCTATTATTGTATGTTACAAATGTAATAAATTATGATTATTGTTATTATTTTATTATGTGTTACATATTAAATAGCACCCGAGCCGGCTTACCTTGGCAAAAATCCCTCAGGGGATCCTATGTCCCGCAGTGGACCCGACAGGCTGATGATGATGATTGTATGTCAATATTTGTGCTTTTCAGTGTTACTACTATAGTGATAACAGGGTAAGTTAAAACTACCGGCTTTTACATTTAGTAACCCTACTGGGGAAGTACTGGTCGATATTTTGTATACGGTGACTTTGATCAGTACCAAGTACATATGTCAGCCAGTATCTGATAGTATAGAGATAGTAGTATTTAGAAAAATAATTGTTAACTGGTGAAACGTGAGGGTGTACTACACCCCTCTGCCTACCACTTTGGTGATTACAGGCGTGATACACGTTTTTAAATTGTTTATTAAATATGCTCCAAATAAACAATGTACAAGTTTTTAAGTAGTTAAAAGTCACTAGTTTATTTATATTGCATAACATTACAACAGAATTTGCGCGTTGCTAACATATTGCGCGGATTTGAGGATAATTAAGTCATTGAACTACTTTTTAATTTTTAACGAAGATTGTTTTATACCCGTATACAAATAATATTTTATTTTGACTGTATATTGTGTATAAAATATAATATTAATAGTCCCGTTCTTAGGTTGGTTAAAGTACGGACAGGGCTAATGCATTGCCATTAAAAAAGCAAGGGCAATTTTTTTCTCGAACCTTCCTGGAAGTATAAATATAAAATGTTATTGTGTTTTTATCACATAAAGCAAACAATATGAAATAATCATAAAAAATGGTCCAATTACGGTGAGAGCAATGAGCCTGTAACACACCAAAACAATAGCTTGCAAATTATGTTACAAAATTCTACATTTGCTAAAGTAATGAGTCATCGTAACACGATAAAACAAATGCTTGAATGTTATGATACAAAGAATGCCCAATGAAATTAATTAAATTCCTAATATAAATACTTCACCAGTGTAATATTCTTCGCCGAATGCTTACATTGATTTAATTACGGAATTATTCCCCTGGAGTCACGCGAAAAAACTCATTGAATATTTTTTGCTTGTACAATTAATAAGCAATAATAACAAAACTTTCTCTGGAACAATAAGACTAAAGTAACCTAACCCAGATTCGTTTTGCATTACGAACTTACGAAGGGGGTGCAATGTTTCAATAGTCATAACCTTAACTTTTAACGTTTTTACTGTCCGGTCAAACAAATCGAATCCAATTTAATTATCTCCAATCCAATTTACCGATCTGGCAGCCCTGATTGGCCAGCAGATTCTAAGAGCAATTTCAGTCTTCACATTTAGCGTTGAAATGTAACAACTCAACATAAGGATATATAATATCAATACTAAATTATTCAAAATTGGTGAATTCTTTAATACTATGTATTGACAATTTTGTATTCGAATAAAATACCGTACATACATACGTATTTTGACGGTAAATGCATGGTATTTAAAGTTTAAACACAAGAACCATCAGCGTAACATTACCAATTTCATCTTCTGCCTTACATGCACGTTTCAATGCATTTCATTTCATGCCTCAATATAAGTCTAATTTGATGTACTTGCATAAATTTTGACGATGAAATTAACACAAGAGCAATCACAGTTAAAGCAAAAATATATAATTAAGATTATCTCAAGGTGCCTTACAAATTTTATTGTTTCGTGTTTTATAACAAATGCAAGTAAATACATAAATTTAAATTTGTCTATAATAAACGGAAAACCATTCAGAAACATGACTGGGTCTGTGAACGTGTACACGTTTTTATAGTTATCAGAGTATGTCGTAATAACTGCTGACGATAGAAAAACGGCCGCCAACGCTATTTCCATCCGCATTGCTACTAACTACCTACCATCATCATTTTCCATTGGTTGACTGTTACCAAATAATTTGCGCTAAATATTTTTCGCGTATAAAAAAGAATAAAACCACTACGTATGGTTTTATTTACAAGCGCATATAATTAACAATTGTTATTTTTGTTTATACGTATATTGTGTATACGTATATTGTGTGTAAATTTATTATTATACAGTGTACAGTTAAACTAAAGTAATAAGTAGACACAAACGCTCTGATTACGTCGCTAGATGGCGTGGAGCGCTTCAATAAGCCTAAATGGCTGCACCAAAATCCATCGACAACGTTCGGTCAGTTGACGTAACAGTAAACAAGAAACGCGACTGAATTTTGTGTAACGTCCCGTACTACGTAATTGTAATTGTAAAATACCTGTACAATACGTTTTTCCGAAGCCAATCTAGTCACACAGTTGACCGGGACGGCCGCGACGGGGCGTTAGCTGCGGCATCAGCTACCGTGAACAAACATTGACCAAGCACGCACTGCGCTCCGACAACTTACCGCAACATTCTTAGCGTAAAAGTTAACGTGGATGGTTTACTCTATGTAATTTGCGATGTTCGAGTTGATTTTTCTAAGTTCTCCCGATTTTAAACTATGTGCGAACGATCCATTGGATATTTCGAATTTCGAATTTTTCATTAACAACAATGTGTGTTACTAACTTTGCAACAGCGTTCATCGCTATATCATTTAAGTTTGGAAAATTCCAGCAAGGCGCCATTATTAGTGAGTATGAAATATTCTTACATAATTTCACTTTCAGTTTTACTTACTTTATTGTAGTTTGTTATTGCATACATCAGCCAACATAATGACTACGTGTTGCGAACGTAACAATAAAATTGGAGTTGTTTATATTTTAAAATATATTGTGCACTCGATTGCATAAAATTTATCAATATGACTAATTTCAAAAATAATAATTGGATATCTACTTGTCCTTCGATCTAGTTTAAGATTTCGTACGCATTTAATTCAGGTGAATGGACCATGATTACCGAACTTTTACCGGTTGCTGAATAATAAATAAAGCGCAAAAACCGAACATCGACGGTCCAACGCGATATTAATCATGTACAAATAGGTATAATATATATTTTAAAATCTGGCATAAAGAGAGTGATCAATATAGAAGCATCAGTTCTACGAGTAGTAATAGAGATATTTCGCACGGCTTTCTCTGCCTACCCCGTAAGAGAACTGGAGTGAAGGTATAACAATAGTGATTTAAAACTCGTATCTCCCCGTGAGGGAAACCGAAACGTAGTAATATACCTACATGACAGAGTACGTTTTATGTAAGGTAGTTATAATTTAATTAACGGATTATACACAAACTGACTGTCAGATTAGCTATGTATGAATAAGAGCTGTTTACAAAGATAAATATCACGAGATATTTAATAGTAAAATAAAAATTCCTTGATTGAACTAGATTTAATAAAACAGCTACTTATAGTAACATTCATTTTAATATATCGAGGAAAAAACAGTCCACCTATTTTTTTAAATAACAATTTCAGTCTATCAATACAGATCACAAACAATAAATTCCGGCACGTTTGCCTGTTTGTCTGTGTGCACTCATCAAAACGTAACGAAACGATATTAACGGAATTTTGTTTTGTAATACCTTTTATCGGGGTCAAGATAAAAAATAATTCTCACGATTGGAAGATATTTTATTCCTAAAGGATTACGAGCGAATAGCTAACAACTAGTAAAAAACTTGACTGGCAGGAGAGAAAGTGTAAACTGAGGAAAAAAGTCGTCATAATAAACATCAACACTTGTTGTCCCTTAATAATATTATATGCCATACAATCCAAGTGCGGCTTGAAAAATTCTTATGTAGGTACTGTCATTTTCATTAATGCACAAACATTTAAACTTCGAATATGTGGCAACATGCACAGACAACGAATTTTAAAATTCAACCAATAAAAAAAAGTCACATCACGTAATTTCAACAAGCATTAAAATCGAAAATACTTGTCCTATCTCATTTAACCTTCACGTAAAACAACGTATTTACAGAGCTTTGTTACAATTTAATATTAAAATCGTGGTACTTATATTCTTATAGGTAGAAAAAAAAGTAATGATATTACATTTAAACACAGTTCAAGGCCACTTTATTACCAGCTCTGAGTAGATTAAAATCATTTCAAAAGAAAAAACAATAGGTACCTACTTAATACGAATTCAGTTCTCATAATAAATACATATGTATGTAGTATAACCCGTATGCGATAACTTGTGACCAGCATGTTATATTTTTTTAGGGTTTCTGATGTATATAATACCTTTTCAATTAAAATATTCACCCATATAAAGTTGGCTAACAATCTCTTATAGTAAAAGTGTATTAAAAATCTAATAATATATTCCTTCGGGCTTCGCGATGTATAAACACGCTGTGATGTCATCACGTAGGGTTCAATTTATTGCACACGGGTTGTAACTATGATGCTGGTAGTTATTATATAAGTAGGTACATAAAAATCAAATATCTTGAAATGTCCATTTGTTGTCTCCCCGTCGAAATATCCATTATACTCGGTATATGAAAGACTCAAATGATTAATTAATCAATTTGTCTTATTTGTTTATTACTTACTTTCAAAAACTTGTATTTTTCTTTGTTTCTTGTATTCAAATTAAGTTTGAATTTATAATGTACTTGGAAACAGTTACTTTGTGTACAAACCTGCTATGAGTATGGTTGAGTGAGCAAATTTGAATTATTTAATGACTAAGTACAATAAAAAAAGCTTCCGACCGACAATTCGACAGGAAATTTTCAAGAAGCATCTTAGATTGGATTTGTTTTTTTTACCTCTGAGTGGACACAACTATCTTACTAATAAATAGTGAATTCGTTTAGGTAGAAGTTGTAATATTAACACACAGTACAATTTTAAGTTTCTTTGAAGATTTATCGTATTTTGATTCAATAAAGAATGGGTTTATTTTACGAGAACAATTTTTCCAATTGTAATTATGGACTAATCGACAAAACACCATAATATGAAGTAAATTCTACTTGGCACTGGCTGAAACAATGAACAATGTCATTCGAGGATAGATATATTACTGTTTGTGGAATTTACGAACCCGAATTTTGTTTTGCGAGTTTAAATTTAATTTAAAATTCATGAATATTAAAAAAGTCTATTCGGTGTAATAGGACCAATAAACATTTTATAAATATTAAATATAACAGAACGCATGTATTTCCCCGAAGGAGTACGCAGAAAAGTGTAGAACACTCTCACTTTTCATCAGTAAATATGGCAATTTTTTTAAACATTGTTTTTAGTTAGAGATCCAGTTTAAAAATAATGGATTTGTTGGCTTAGATTAAATTAATTTTATACCGATTGTGCTGTAAGAAAATAGCAAACTTTGCAAAACAAGTGACTGTGCTTACTCATTTGAGTAGATTGTGTGTCTCGCAATATTACTGTAAGAAGCAGTTCTGTGTTCTTGGGCAACTGTATTGTAAAGTCAGCTGTTCTGTTCATTTTTTGCTGTATTGTTATAACGATAGAGTTCACAGGAATGCATCGATTTTATTGTAGGTCACTGACTGCGTACAGTTGGAATTGTATAGGTAGATCTGGAACCGTACCATTGCAGCGTCAGTCGCCAGTTGGTGAATGATGCAATATTATATTTGCTTTATTGTCTGCACTCTGCACTTGTTATAAATATACGTTTACAGTGTTAAAATTTTTATGTGTACCTCTGTTTGTTACTTACGTTTGACTAAAAGATTTTATAGCCACGTTGTAATATTTATTTTACAAAAAAGATTTTTTTACGAAACCATCTTCCATATTGACGCGTAAGTATCCACGACGAGATATTCGTAACTTTTTCTCAAAAATAATGTGACATACAATTTGGGTCCGACATAGACTATTGACTCTTCTTTCGATCCTTTTATCATTCCACTGTCGGTACACGGATCTCCTCTCTTAATGAGAGGGTTAAAGCTGCCATCCTGACCAAGTGCGGGTTAGAAGATTACAAACGCCATAGAATTTTTTATAAACTCTTAACGTGTGCAGGTTTCCTCACGATGTTTTCCTTCACCGTTATAGTAAGTGATATTTAATATTAGACGTGCGAGCCATGGATTTAAACCCAGGACCCCGAGTGATAAGCTGATTTCTAAACCACTAGACTATCACTCTTTTTATTATTATTACTTTATTTATTCTTTTTTATTTTACAACGAAGTGTATCATGGAACTTATATTACTATCGTATGCCAGTGCACATTAATAGACTAAAACTGTTGTCGAAACTCAAAAGCTGTTATAACATTTGTTCTTACGTGCTCTGCAATAAATGTTTAAATATTAAAAGCACCAAGGTTCAATGTATTGACCATTGGAGGTCCAGAAATAGCCAGAACGATTGCCCGCTGTCGGGGTTGCCTATCACTTTCCGTATTTCAACGACCAACGCCGTCTTTACTTGTATGTTAGAGCTATCACAAGCCAAATGTTAACGTACTATATAGGTAGTTGAGAAACAAAAATATTGAATGTTTGGGACTTACTTATCTTATTTTCATTCAAACATTACATATCATAAACTTTAGATATTAAAATGAGACATAAACTGATTTATTAGTATTATATGATCTGTTTTTAGATACTTGTTAATATTATTGTTGGCTTACATACCTAACTACACTTTATAATTATTTTTTCGACATCGCCGTGAGAATCTTTTAAAGTTAAGTAGGATGGCCTTTAGCGGTCTTTACTATTGTAATTAACACTCGTAAAGTAGCTGTTAACATCATAATTTTAATTATATGTAAGCTAAATATTTGGACTGCATATTGTATAACGATAATATTACTTTCAAATGTTGATAAAATCGAAATAGTTAAACACAAAAGATAACGAGACTATAATTGTATTCCCTGCCTACTCCGTTATGGCAAAAATGTTGTTTACAAAAACGATATACAGTAAAGCCTTGTCAGAATATCTATCAGAAAACCGTAATATATAGTATTAAATCGTATTAATAAACTTAAAATCGATATTTATCTGTTTTTCGAGTGTGTTTGCTTATCTGTGGTTGTTTGTTTTGCTTTACAATACATTATAAGTCGTATGACCGTACCAGCTGCTTCATTTTTACAGTACGCTACGTCAATGAGAAAATCTAAAGAAAATGAACAGAAATTCTAGTAGGAAAATTGCGGAATTTCACGATGAGCACTGCTGCGCGGGAAATGGCATCGGTAATTTCCGGCGCTCATCTTCACTGCGCTTGCGCGGTGAAAAAATGGTGCAGCGGTCGCCTTTATCTACCAGAAAATTAATTCCAATAATCACGGAAAATATAAACCAAAAGCCACGAAGCGATGGCTCCCGTCTACCGGAGCCCAGCCATCGCCCTCGGAGCCACGTAAGTCACATTTACCAACTTTGTATCGACCAATCTCTATTATTGCCTTGACGAAACTAAAAGTCATACACCATATAGATTTATACATTCCATTTGTCTTCTATTTTTAAACGCACCACTACTGGTTTGTGGAAAAATATATTATGTTCTTTTTTTTACAAACCTCAAAACTTAAAATTTACGAGGAAATTCTATTTTTCAATAAATAAGTAAATAACATGGCGCTTCTATTTCCCCGAAAAGGTAGGCAAATGTAAATATAGTTTTAACTGTTTCATTTGCAGTCTTGTAATTCAAACAGTCAAGTCAAGCCGAAAAAATCCTGTTTAAAATCGCCAGAGAGCCCGTACATGGATAGAAAACTGAGTATGACTGACTCTGCACACACCCCGCCGGGTTCTCCCGAAGACCTGCCAGATGATGAGTCTCTGCACAGCTATGGCAGCGCAGCTACAGCGGCTTCTATAGAAGCTGGCTATGCACCATTTAATGGAACTACCTTCAGTGGTAGATCCATGCGATATGTGCTACACTGTTCTTCTCATGCAGGTCTATCTGGAGAAGAGTATCTCACTCCTACCCAGCGTGCTCAGAAACAGATTCGCCGCCTCAAGAGTCTTCTTAGCCAAGCTAAGAAAGATTTGGAAAAGAAGGACAGTGAGATTTTTCACCTAACTAAAGAAGTTGTTGAGCTTCGACTATATAAAGCATCAATATTTTCTCCTGATGAAAAGTCTAATTCTAGTGAGATTGTTACAATACGTGAGAACAATGATGAAGGGGGTATTGATACTGAGAGTATGAAGTGTAAGGAAACTTGTAGAGCTTTTGATGTCACCGACAGTCCTCTTTTTAAAGATACACCTACAAGGAGCCGTAATGAGATGCAAGGGTCCTTCACAGATTCTGGACACTTTGACGATCTCACAAACTCATCCTTACACTCCAAAGAATCAGTACTAATGCTCACACATGACGCCTCTTGCATGACTGAGGTTGAGGACAGCGACTTAGAGCGTCGCAACCTGATTGCATATTATGAGAAGAAAGTAGAAGATGTTGTTAGAGCTCATGTAGGTGAAAATCAAGAAATGAAGAAATCTCACAATGATAAGGTGGAGGCTCTCTTGCAGAAGTTGGCAGATGTGAACACTCGCTATTGTGAACTGCTGCCAAATTATGAACAGGCAAAGGAAAGGATTCATATGTTAGAGAAACAGTTGGAGGAAGCAAGCAAGCAGCTGCAGGATGAGGAAGGCAGGCATCGTACTATGTATCTGCAGATGTACAACAAGGGACTCGAAGCAGCTCAATTTGAACTGGGCAAGGTATTTTATCATTCTGTTCGATCCAATTTATAATAATAAATTTCAATAATCATAGTTATGACTGTATCGGTATTGATGTTCTGTTTATATTATTTTAAAACTTGTTGACCTTACAAAACATTTATCTTACGTTTTAATGAACACAATGAATTCTTAATTTAATTTAAAAATGCATTTTTTCCATCTCACTATTTATAGGATGGTGATCCTGAAGACAAAGGTCACCTGAACAGAGTGTCAGTAGAAGAATTATTAGAACAATTGCAAATCACACAGACAGAGCTTGAGAATGTTAGGGTAAGAATCCTCAATAATATATAACACTACTATCCTGAATAACTCCTTTGCTAACAACAAGAATTACAATAAAAAGATTGATGTCAGTTATTCCATAACTTGTGTAGATTGCTACAAATGAATGTTTGAATTTTCCAGTATGCTAATATTTTCCTTTTTTAATTCTTTCCAATAAGAACATGTGGTATCATTTGAATTAGTGAAGACTCATCATTAACTAAATGAAATAACAAAAACATCATACTCATCTACTTGAGTAGTGAGCATGTAGGTGCAATTAACAGAATTGGCTTTAATATGTAGTGCATTACAGGATACGGAATTCACAGCGGACCGAACAGCAAAGTCACAAGTACTTCTAAGTGCAAAGGAGGCTGTTTCTTTATGGGTCCTAGGAGCTCGAAAGGTTGGAATCTTATACCCAACAGGCGCCATTACTAAAAACTTACATTTGTTTATATTTTAATTCTCTTATTCTTACACGAGGCTTACATGCACAGGTTACTATGCTATGTAGAAATTATTGGTGTAATGATTTTATTCATATTACATAATATTAATCACAAATAATTTTATGTAATATAACAATTGACATAATGCATGCATGTTTTACATTAGAATTGTTTATAGAATTTATAATTATTTTTAATAGTCTTGTCCAATATTATTCCTAGATGTCACATACATATCAGACACAATTACAAAATGTAGAATGATAAGATTTATCATGTTAAGAAATGTAGTTTGTTATTATCAAAGAAAAAATTATCTTAACATGATGTACGTTACAACATGTGAGCAACAATTTTTGAAGCCGGATGTAACTTTGAAGTAAATGCAACAGATAATAAAATTTACTTAAAATAATGAGTAATTCATGCAATATGTCTGTTACTGTTAGAGGATTACTGGAGGCGGTAAAATAAATAACAGGTGGAATTAAACAATAACTGCTCTGTTTATGGTATAAAAAGGAACTGGTGTTTGTTTATGGTTAAAAATGAACTGGTCTTTGTCTATGGTTGTATTATTTCAGATGTTAGGGTTAGTTGCATAATTGACTTGTTAACAAGCTCATCGGCGTCCTAAATTATTTGCATGGTAATATGTTAGACCTTCACATTGTAAAACATTTTTTATATTATTGCTTGTTCTCGGTCACCTCAATTTGGAAAGTAGATAAAAATTCTAGCTGTTTTAATCAATTTGCATGTCAAGTTATAATTTTCACTTAATGATGCATTCCTGGCCAGGAATTTATCATTTTTCTGTTCATCATCACGATTAATAAAAATTGATTATTGTCAATATTATATCATACTGGAAGCTCTCTGTCTACCCCTTAATGAATCTAGTGTGTATAATAATAATATTGAAAAAATTGATAACATACTACAGATTAATAATATTAATATTCTACATTATTTAATTAGTAGTCAGAAATAGTAGCTTATTATCTTATTCAAAATAAACTAATTTTATTTAGGCATCTTGCATGCTTTAACTGTTAGAGTGAGACGAGTAGATTAGCAACATGTAGAATCTGTAATCTTAGCTGCTGTAGTGTATTTACATAACTGTATTTCAGGTCATTCGGTCCACTGACTTCTGACACCTCGCTAACAACGAGAATGACAAAAAAAACAACTTGAATTGATTTAACATTCAATTTTATACTAACCTATGTCCGATATACTTTTTCGCTTTGCATGAGTTAATTTGAAACAGCCTCTTTTGGTTTTTGGGTAATTTACAATTAGGTTAATGTATTATTATTAATAAAAAAATGGTGTCTTTTTGTACAACTGTATAATACATAATTAGATTTTAGATTTGTTATAATAATATTAAGTTGTGTAACGGATATCAGCATCATATTTCGTACCAGTATTGAAATGGTGATATAATACGAAATAAGATGCTGAAATCATGTATGTATATTTTTTTAAATTATTGTTATAATCGAAACGTGACAATGGTGTAAATATTTTTGCAAGCTTTTCGTTTGTTTTGCATTATGCTTATGTCAATATAAATGAATAATATTTTATTATGCACAGTGAAATACATATACCTAAACATATTTACTATAAATGATGTATATAAGTTATTCATCCTTCGGTAAATAGACACGAAACTTTTTGGTACATTAAATATAACTAAATGTCTCCTAAAGCGTTCAGTAAGATTGTTCACCATATCCATTGACTTTCAGCGATCTGTTAAATATATAGAATCTATTTTGTCTACATTTAGTGTGTCAGATCATTTTATTAAATATTTCAATAGTTCCAAAATTAAATAATATTTTTTTTTACATTGCAACTGTACACTTCGACCTACAATATGTGACGTTTACAAATTTTAATAACGATACACTAGAAGCATATCAGTGAAATTTACTTTATTTTTAATTTAAAACACGTCTCTTTCCAGGCGATGTACCGTCGCATTGTCGAATCGCAAAAGGGCGCCAAATCCAACGTGGACCCTGAAGTGACCCTGCAATTCTTGAAGTCGGCGATCTACTACTTCCTCACCGACCCCGAGAACCACCAAGGGCACCTGAACGCAATAGAGAACATCCTCGGCTTCACGGACGCGGAGAAGAAAAACATACGCAAAGCCAGAGCCACGTAGGAAGACCGCTGCGACTGTGTGATAGCCCTTAATACAATTGTGTTGTTACTTAGGTAGATATAATTGTTGCATGACATTAAGGAATTAGTATAGTTATAATTGAAAATGGGGTGCACATAATTTTAACCCACATCATGTACTTAAGTTGCGGCAATAGTTTTAGTTCTGTTTGCACGGTGATACACTTCTCCACGGTGATTGTACTCTCGAGGATCGTACATATTATGTATTTCGGCTCAGGGTTCTTTGTTTTAAATAGAATTTATTTTATAGACGCTATCAATTTGTGATTTTTTTTAATGTATGTATCTTATAAGCGCCAAAGAAACACATTCCTTCATCTGTGCAATTTTGACATAAGATATATAATTACGGTAAGTGTACAGCGAAACTACGCTCGTAGTGGTACTACTATTTTAAGTGTTTTCTTTTTTTTTTGTTATTTTCCTATATAATTTTTTTGGTTGTTTTTGTTTTGCACGGTTTCATAGTTTATGTAGTAGCGTAACACGAAGAAAGTATTATTGTGGGTAGTCGTAGAAAATATGATTTTCTCATTTATTTTTACTTTCAATAATTTTGAAGATAAATTTTGTTGCGATCCTTCAATAATTTACTAGTAGAATCAACCAGCACTGTTCTCGTGCCGTCCGCGCCACGCACACAAGGTTTATCTTCATTCTGTATTGACGTCCACAGAGATCTATCTTGCCACTTTAAAAGCTACATCTGTGATTAGTCTTCATAATAATATTTTTGCATAATATTTTAGTATAAACATGCTTATATTGTTATATAACGACATAATATAGAGTTGTATCGGGTCGGACCAACATTTGTAACATATTCACTTTAGTTTATATGACAATACAATATAAAATGCGATGAATTATTATTTGTAAAACATAAAAAACATAGTCAATATGTATTGCAAGTATAACCTGTGTCCTAATAGTTTCAAGAACATATTTAGTTGATCACAAACGGTTGTAACTATTGCATTCTACTGCCTTTTTTTAATTAATTTTTATTTTAAAAGTAAGCAGTTTTGAATCACAAATAATTTTAATATAGTCCTATGCAGTGATAATATAAATAAATGTCTGGGATGTAAGGGATAACAGCCTTTGAGTTGCCAGCATTTAGTTCATAAAGATCAGATTGACAAGACATATTTATCTATTTGTTTTATCGACATGTAGTGGCAAATAAAATCGGTAGGTAAAAATATTATGTGTATTATAAGATTAAATGACAAATAGTGTAAGAGTCGAGGACTACTTAGCTTTGTAATTTTGCGAATTTGATTTTGCATCGGCAACAGACATCATAAATGTACTTACTATTAAGGGTCAACAGAGGTGCCAGCAAGGTGTACCTTTTTCGTTGTGATAGGTGATTTTTTTGCGTTTTTATTTATTTACTGTTACTGCTCAACAGGATCTCATGACATCAAGGATAATTTATTGTTATTCTTTTTTGTAACAATTGCTTGCCCCCAATAAAACAGTGAATGAATAACTTATGTGTTTTATTACGGTCTTAATAAACCTGAACGAGATTGGTTCCTGTAAGTGACATTATAGGTTGATAGACATGAAATATAATGATGTTCCTAGCTAAATGTATTTTGGTATACCTATGTGTAGTAATCATATGAGTTTGTCTGGGAAACGATTATGGCGGGTTGTTTACAAGTCAAATTATAAAATTGATTTCGGGGTAAGAATATAAAGAGTGAAAGGCGTTTTTATTCCAAATTAAAAATGTATTTCTTGCAGTAATTAATAGTGCCATACTTATTGTAAAAACTAAAGTTTTTTAAAGCTAACAACAGACTTGTATATTATGATATAAATAAATGTTCCTCATAATAATCACCTTTGATCAGGCGTATTTTATATGCGATGGTATTAAAAGTGTAAAATCAAAGTTATCCATGCATTAAGACAGATCTATCATTTTCATTTAATATAGATAATGCGATGCATTTAATTCTTTTTTAATTACCACGTTAAGTACCCCCAGAGAAAAATGGACGAAGTAAATCTTAATTACACATTCAAATGCATTATTCTTGTATCATTTTCAAGCAATTACAATTATTAATTTTAAATGTACTACGTTATCCAAAAGGCTTAGTACTATTTATAAATAGCCTCACGAGTTTAAAAAAACTTGTCATAGTTTGTTTACAAAATAACAGTTCCGAATTTATTTTTGTCAGAAATTCCACGAATGATCTGATTTCATACGAATTACCTAAATAAATATTATCAATTATCAATGCCATATTTCAAAAACATTTTCTCTTCTCAATGTATAAATGCAACAACGACTTTAGCACTTTTAATTCTTAGCTTATTTCTATACTAATAATATGAACACTCGTTATTAAAATAAAAAAAAAATATAGTAATTTTTATACTGGGCTTAGTTATATAATTGGTAATTATAAATGCCAAATTATACATTCTACAAAATTAATTAACTGGGTTTATATATCACCAGTAATTATTGTCCGAGCCGCCCAATCATTGAGCAACAAAAAGCGCCGCCCAAAGAAATGCTCGCACAAATTGTTATCAACTAATTTTGCTGTTCTAATAATAATACTGTCTTACACTATTATTTTTATTTGATATGGCACAGATTGTATTACGTAAGAGATAGTATCACAAACACTATTAACTGTATAGCATGTACTTTACACATCCAAAACGTATATTTGGCTAAAAATTATTAAAGACATGAGTTGATGAAGCCATTCTCTAATACTTTTATTCCTTTACTTTATCGGATAAAAGGTTTTTGCATTCTTCCATATCTCTTCCTTTAAACGTTACTTAATATAAGTCTAAAAATAGAGATAGCCAGTGTTTAAAACTGATATATTCAATGAGTGTTCAGCCACAAAAATTTATTGAACCATTTCTATAAATATTAAAACTAGTGACATAACCACTTCATCAACTTGTGTCTTCAATTGCTAAAAGGAAATAAATAGCTGCAATTTTGAAGACTAAAGTCACAACCTAGGTATCAATAGTTTGCCTACAATTATAGCGTATATAATAAAAAAATGGAGATTTCTGTCAGTCTTAAATTTTCTGTCTGTACGCAACGTATTTGTGCAAAACTTATATCGTTTTCATTACACACAAAGCAGTCGTTAAGAACTATGGTCATGTAAACTAAACTCTAGTATTTTTGTCACAGTCGTCGATCACTTTGGACTATAGAGTATCTAATTTGAACTTTTACACTTACTCGCTAACGATATACAGTAAAAATATTTATCAATTATTACCTAACAAAGTATATGTACAACATCAAAAAATAGATGCGATCGTCATCTTTCAGAATACTGAATTCGTTTCCTACGTTACGTTGGTGCAAAAATCATATTTCATTAAGAAAAATCATTAACAAAAAAGTATAGAGAGCACACAAAAAAATCTAACCAACTAGACGGAACACTTGAGAACATGGGGTCGCTAATAATGTAAGATATGTTGCAGGTTTTAATAAATGCGTGGTTGACTCGCAGAGGCCAGTCAGTCGAAGCTGAACTTGAGCTCGTCGCGGGCGGGCTCGTGGCTGGCGGCCACGGCCTGCAGCCAGTAGCGGCTGATCTGGCTCTCGAGCGAGGGCGTGCTCTCCTTGCGGGCGGAGGCGCGCGCCTTGCGCTTGGCCTTGGTGTGCTTGGTGCGGCGGCGGCCCACCTTGGTCTTCATCTCGGCGATCTTGACGGACAGCTGGCTGTCGAGCGAGTTGCGGCGCGACTCCACGGACACGTGGCGCAGGCTGATGCTGATCTGGGAGTCCTGCGAGTTGCGGCGGTCGGGCGTGGAGGAGAGCGAGTGGGCGGCGGGCGCGGCGGGCAGCACCAGCGCGTCGCGCCGCCGCACGAAGCGCGGCAGGTTGGCCGCCCACGACGACGACAGCTCCCCGCTGCACAATATACATACGATTATCTATTGTTGGTGGATGTTACTTGTATTTGTTCAATCCTGCTATTATAAAAATTAATGTAATGGTCCCTTTGAAAACATTTAAAAGCTTTAAAGATGTTTGTTGTAAAGGGTTAGTATTAACCGACGACATAAGTACGAGTACGTAGAATTTTTTCGGTGCTTTTTGTTAAAGGGTTAGCACGAGGCTTTTAACACACAATTATAAATCTTAAGGACACTTCTATTACAATGAATTTAAATTAAGTGAATATTATATAAAGGACGACAAGGCGTGCGGAGTGAGCGGGGGCACCTCTCGTGCTTGTCGTCGTCTGGGGCGGCGGGCGCGGCGCGGTCGAGCGCCAGCCCCACGGGGTCCTGCCGCGAGCCGCCCAGCGAGATGGAGAGGCGGCCGCGCGCCGCGAACTCCCCGCGGCGGCGGTAGGCGCGCGCGATCAGCTCGTGCTTGCGCGCGCGCCGCCCGCGCTCCGCCTCCACCGAGCACCCGCACTTCCTGCCGGCACACACACCCTCACACACTCTCACTCGCTCACCGTCTTCATCGTGTCTATCGTTTTATCGTTCCACTGATGGACACCGACTTCCTCTAAAAATAAGTAAAGCCCTAATTTGCTCTCTTCTCGGAATGAGAGGAGCCAAATCCGTAATATGCCACACTAGCCCAGTGTGGCCCGATGGACTTCATGTGCCTTAGGAAATATTGTGGAAACCGTAAGGTGTCCAATTTTTCTCAAGATATTTTCCTGTACCATTACAGCAAGTAATATTAAAATATTTAGTCACATATTTTGTTTTATAAAAAGGCTTGTGCCAAGATTCCAGAGCGAGATCCGTAAAGTCGAAAACTACATTTCAAACCACTAGACTTAATTGCTGCCATTCATTTCATTAAAACAAAACTCTTTATATTTCTCATATGGAGTAGTAAATACATCATACCGCAATTTTTGCAACACTTTTATGTTTATGAAAACTTACACTAGTCTTTTTTCTTGTCTTATTTAATAGTATAACGCTACAAGTCTAGTAAACAAATTTTAGCCTACACGAGCATCACCTCGCCATGTAGCGCCTCCAGGCCGCCGCCGCCGCCGGGGTCCAGGTCCACGAGGCCATGAGCGCGCCCGCCGCGAAGCAGCACAGCAGCCGCAGCTGCAGCACTGACACTGATGGACGAACGCCGCTCGAACACTCCTTCTCGCTGTCTTTCAACGCTTCTAAGCGACATCTAGCAAATAAAAGTAATTAAGATAAAAGGAGCAGGTTTCCTCACAATATTTCCTTTAATTCATCCTCATCATTCATCGTTATAGTCAATATCTAGTGTGCCTCGTACAAGTTGGTGATCACTTCCGGTATTGAACCTAGTGATCACAGAGACATCTATAAATATTCGCCTCTTGTCCATAGTAATGAAGTCTATCTTGATCCTAGTCATAGTGTCGGGGCTTCACCACGTCCACTTCCATGGGGGATTTTTCTTAAAGGAGTTCATTTGAAACAACCGCTCTATCTCTAGGAAGTTGACTAGCATTTGCCCTGTATGACTTCTCCTTCTCAATCCGTACTGTCCAACTACCGATTTGCCGCTATTTTGCACTCCCACTTTGGCGTTAAAGTTCCCCATGACAACATTGCAGTGGGCCTTTTACGTGGTGTGCAAGGCCTTAGAAATGTGCTCATACATCTCCTCCACTTCAACACTTAATGGAATACCTCTTCTTGAGCTGGGTGATCACAAAGTAAGCCACCCTTGTCGACACATTGGAGTTTTCTACAACTTTGTCAAAGAGGTCCTTTTGGACCCAAAATCCGACTCCGCCTTGGGACGGTTGGTCTCCCTCTCTAAAGTACATAAGATGGCCTGTTTCTAGAGTTACTGTATCCTCATTCTCGCTTCGGATTTCACTCAACCCCAGAATGTGCCATCTCATGTTCTTTAGTTTTTCCCCAAGTTGTGCCAGATGCATCGTCACCGTAGACAATCGAGTGGATACGAAGACTGTCGACAACGCCCCATCGTCTCGACGTTCATGCCGCGCCACTCGTGCGGCGGTGCACAGTCTACGCCGCGACCTTGCTGCAAACGGTGGGAGCTCATGAGGAAGGACCTCGTGCAGGTCCGAAACTAGTCGGGTCATCTCGAAAAACGTACGTTGAGTAAAGTCGGTACAAATGATATGTATATGAGCAATAAGTGAGCAATAAGTGAGCAAGAGGTGAGCGGGTAGCGGTACGTACATGATGTTCCGTTTGAAGGCGTCGCGCCAGAGGTCGGCGTTGCGGAACTCGTAGAGGTGGCAGGCGGCGGTGACGCAGATGAAGGCGGCGACGAGCGCGGCGGTGAGCGAGCAGCGCGTGATGGTGCGCCGGATGTGGTCGGCGGCGCGCGGCGAGATCACGTCCGCGCCCGACACGCGCACCGCCACCAGCGAGAACACGCCTGCCGCACGCGCGCACACACGATATACTTCGTACAGATTGATCCATTTGGATAGTTCATAGAGCTCCATGGTTTCGATGGAATTAGAGGAGATCATAAGCGCGTGATCATAATTGTTGATCTCTCTACGCACGCCGGTTGAAACTGCACAACTAGCGTTAATTGCTAACTCTACAAAAATATGTGTATTTTACAATACATTTTCTGATCCTTCTTTATTCGGAATTTTAATACATTTTTGTAGCACAATAGACTAACGTTTTGTTGCGGTTGCTGGTGGGAAGCGTAGATGTATCCTCAATTGAATCACGCGTGTCTAAGAAAACCATATCTCTACCCTATCAAGCCTATTATTTATCAATATCAATTGACAGAGAAATGAAATTCTCACCTCTGAGTAAAAAGTATCCCCCTAGCAGTAATACGACGGAGAGGGGCGCTAGCAGCAGACCGGCGCGCATGGGATGGTTCACGTACCCCACGAAGCACACCCCCGTGACGCTATTACCGTCCACCTCGCCAAAAGCCATGGTGGTGATCGTTAGGATCAATGGCAGCGACCAGGCGACGAGATGGAAGTAGGCCGCTTTCTTGTCAATTCTGTCCTGGATTTTACCTGCAAAGATATCGATATTTTATAATGATAAAAGAAAACAGTGTGAACAAATCTGCATATGTCAGAGTTTTCCATCAGGTTTTCGCAGGCGTCTGAAGTATGTTAATGGACACTTGGCTAGCCTCGCCAGGGTAGAAGACCAGGAAGTTGACCCTTCTAATTAGAAAAGAAAACTAATGTTCACCAGTAAAACGATTTAAAAAAAAAGTTAATTAGTAAAATTTAAAACGTTTTGTTAATATTAAGATAATAAGACATAATTATGTATTTTATAAATTTCCAACACTTGTTGCGTCTTCATACAACCGCCATAATAATGAGTTCAAAGCATAATCAGAACTAGATGTTGAACTTTCACAGACCCTTAAAGTACTATATTTCATTGAGAGCAAAACAATAATATGAAAGATGTATGTATTAAATATGTTTACTATGCCTCACCTAAAGCTCTAAAGCTCATGTGCCACGCGTAGGTAAATATAACAAACCACACGCAAGCCGCCATCATGAAATAGTAAACCTGAAAATGAGTATAAGATCAAATTAAACCTAAAAAAAACTTTTGGTAATCCTACAAACCTTTTATATACTTTTTTTAATTAGTGCAAAAATGTGCTTATCCATAAGAACGCTAAAACGACACTTATTATATATTCTGTCTCTTTTATTTTCAGTGTTGTCAAGAAATCAGAGAGGGAGAAAAAGAGATAAAGAATATTTTTATAAATCACTATAATGGAGCATTTACAAAAACAATGTTAAACAT
>DWME01000316.1:0-36506 GCA_018244795.1 Parelbella ahira ahira | reverse complement strand
TCAGCAGTCGCGCTTGTAACCACTCGACCAACAAGGCAATCAAAATTACTTACGAACCGAGTTTCGAAAAATTATTAAGAAAAAAATTATTATTTTCAAATGGAATTATTCAATTTTTGAAACGTACCAGTTTAAAATTTAGGCCCTTCTACTTACTACAAGCTCTGGAATCTGTCTGGAGGAATGACTTCAACTAAAAGAGAAAAGACGAGTTGTGTTTCTTTTGATCAAAAACATTTTTAGTAATCTGTCAAATTCCTATAAGACATTGTAATTTATCTTATAGACATTTTCGACTGGAGATATAGCTCGTTCATCGCTTCCATCTCCAAGTAAAACACGTATCATACCCATCGTCGCTCGGGTGGTTAAACTCCAATAAAATTTAATTGCAACATATAAAAACAGTATAAAATTGATCGTCTGTCTGTATATTAACGACGGGCCGTTAGCACAGCGAATGACGCGAGAACAATCGGCTTGTGTGACCTCGATACTATAAGGTACAGAGGGAGTGTTCCAGAACTTTCATTTTCGATGTACGTTTTTGTAAGTATCTGACTATCAGAGAAGTACCAGTGAAAGCCTTATTATTTTAATTTTAGCTCCCCCCCCCCTCTTTCACGAAAGGTGATAACTACATAGTATAAGAGTAAAAGTGATAGGCCTTACATAAGCCTTCCGTTTGACAGGGGTCGGGTGTGCAGGTCTGAGGTTCTAATCATAACACTTAGATCTGACTTAAAATTATACACTCGTATGTGTCTTGCTGTAACGATGAATGACAAGATCACAATTGTGAGGGTACATATAACTTATAGAGATAATTTTCCATTCTATCGTCTCAGACTTGTAAATTCTAATCACTCACCCTGCCCAGCAATGTCAACAATGCTAACATTACATGTTCTAGTCTGGATTCAGTGCTAAATTCGACTGAAACTTTGACAAGTACATTATAGATACTGAGGAAAAGTTACAGTTGACTAACAGTCGTTAATACTGTTGGAGTTTTTCAATATCGTTCAGATATCTCCCAGCAGCCGGTTGTTAGACCCTAAGAGTACAGCGTTATGCAACAGAGACAATGCTGATGTAAGCCACCGCCTTACTAGTTTACTAGTTCGGACAGAAAGCGCACAGCCATTAAAAGTAATAATGTTTATTTGGTTTCTTAAAACGTAATAACGAGTAACGAAACGAAATGAAATTCTCAAACACTATTCGCGACCCCTGATAATTGCTACTTACTGGTAAGGTCAGCAAAAAGGGTCCGTTTAATAATGGTGACCGCTCGCAGATATTGTGGCACATAAACTACTTGCGGACGAATCTAAACTAGACTTTGGGTTGTACGGATAGCAATAAAATATAAAATTTTTATTTTGTTTTCATAAATTGAATATGCTATGAAATTAATTTCCAAGATAGACATAAGGCAGAGGTGTCAAAGAAACGGTTGCTGTGAAGAACCGAGGAACATTGAAGTGACTGTCGTTGTCTAGCGACATCTTGAAGTAAACTCATATTCTATTGGGATACAACCGCACATTTTATCCCAACGCACAAATAGTTTTAATAATTATCGTTTTAGTAATAAAAGTTCTACCTCGTCATATAGCTCTACGAATTAGCAGAGATAGAAGAAATTGACATATGAGTACAGTGAGAATGTCGAGTTGCCTAAGTTAACCTAACAAATCAGTTATGACCTTCAGTCCGGTCAAGGCTACACTTAATGTGATCAAGTTATACCTATATATTTATAAAGTTAGGTCGAGTCTAGACTTTGGGAAAGTTTTTGAGTTATATAAACCAACCAGAAGTCTCTGGTGACTCAAGAGACAGAGCACATATCCAAACAATAGGGATATACTGCCAGTATCTTGGAAATCATGTCAAATACTAGCAGACGAAAACTTGTTACGACAATGTTGGTATTAGAATGTATTGCTGGCCGTAGAATTTACTAACGTATGTTTCGATTGTAAACATATTTCATTAATTCCTTAATAATGAAGACATCTTGGGGCAAGTTATCGGACGTTCATCTGATACCTATCGGGCTGAGTTTCTGTATTATAATAATCAAAACAGTCAATATACATATACATACCTATATAGGTACATTTTGTCACGCTTATTTCCCATAGCGGTAGGCAGTGATTAAGGATTTTAATCTACTACAGTCCTTGGCGATTTCTTTCGTCGCTTTTGGATTTATTACTCGTCATGTATATTCGTCTATTAAAGGAACCTATGGCTTCACATTCTTTTTTAATAAACCCATAAATGTATAACCCTAAATACATGATTTTATTGATATTTTTACATTCAGATACAGAAAACACTTGTATATTCTGATTTGCGAATGATATCAAATCTACAACTTAAACTCAGCAGTCGAGATCGTCAGCTAGTACACCAACAGACAAGTATATACATATAAACACCAAGAAAATATTACTGACCCTTCTGACCTTACAAGTATTTCAACGTGAGAGGTATTTTTTTGAAATATCAAGAAATTGCCGACCCTTATATTGGAAATCGTTATCGTTTTGAAATAACAATATTTTTATACGCGTTACTTGCTTTACAAGCGGTCTCACCATAGTACCCCCCACAAAGAGATTTCATATACGAGGAGGTAGGTTAAACATAATTTATTACGGCTGATGTTATTTTGAATCGAAAATAAAATATTTTGATTATTTGTGGCTTATAAGACACTTGCACTGTTTATACATACATATAAGCGTTTAGCCATGACATGATTATCTTTAAGACGGTGTCCGTCGCAGTTACATCAAAGGATGTGTAATTTAAATAATACGTACATATGTAATGTGACGCCTACTTTCCTTAGGGGGAGGCAGAGATTAAGGATTTCTTCCTTTCACTTGCTACTATTTTGGCAGAGTGTTTTCGCCTCCTCTACATTTAATAAAGTTGTAACACGTAACATATGTATCTGTAACAATTTTTTAATAATTCCGTAATATTCGTAACATATTGATTGTCTTAACATTTTTTGAAAATGTCAGCTTTTGCGAAATAAAGCCAACGGCAAAGATAAGCAAATAAATAATCAATGGCAATACTTAAATTACATCAACTTTATTTAGAAGTTATTCTCCGTTAATTCAGGTCCCATTGCTTGTAACATATACGCTTTTCTACCATTAAACGTTTCAATATACCTGAAGCATAACAAATACACGTTTTAGCTTTTAAGTTCTTAAGAGGTTTGCTCGTGAATGTTGATCGATTGATAGAAATGGTTATGAAGGCATTATCTATATACTTACACAGGTACATACATTACTTTTATGAATGTTTATAATATGGTGATTATACTTCATATAATTATATTTCATCCCCTGTTCTATATCGGAGTGTATAATATAATAGGGGAGTTGTGGAGGTGTACGACCCTCCTCTGCCCAACTCTTCGGCGATTACAGGCGTGATGTTACGTTATATGTATGTAATTTATCAGCCGTCAGGATACCATAACGCAAGCTCTTTTGATGACTACTTTAGGAACAGATGACCGTATGGGATGTGTCAGGATATCACCATCATCATCATCATCGTCCTATTTCAGCGCACTGCTGGACATAGGTCTCAATGAGCGCCATTGCGCCCAGTCTTCGGTTTGCCGTGTATATTATAATATGATACATTATTATTTACGAGCTGCCCGAGCCTCAAGGCTGAAAGGTTTGGCAAAGAAAATCCTACGTTTCCCGAAGATGACATGTCTGTAAAATTCGCATCTCGTCTATTAAAATATGACTTTATGTAGCAGTGACATTAACATATCAATATAAACCTCTCGCGCTGGTACCGTGGTGTGAATTGTAGACGCAAGCGGATTGAAAATGATCCTGTCCTATCCTATCCAGTTTGAATTTGGATCTTACATTTATACAGCATATTTAGAAGTTTTTTTACTATACCTATGTTAAAGTAGCGTTTGGCCGCGATCTCGCCTGATGGAAAGCGCAGATGCGTTCTAAGGTAGAGCACGCTTGCTTAGAAAACACCTGTTCATCCCTGCTTTAAAGAGTGCTTGATTATAAGTGTCAGGAAACACTCTACCTTAATTTTCTTATACGCCTATATCCACTATGAAGTTCAATGGATGTTAAAGCGATTGAATTTTTAATGACTAGCTAGCTAATGTATTGAGGAACATCAATACTATATGTATATCAATAGCTGTCAGTAGCTAACTTGTACCCAGCCCTCCCCACATGGATATCTGCAAGCGACGTAAGCGCTGTATTTAGCATATTTAGCGCTAGATCAGATTTTGGACGGAATATTAATGCTATTGACTTAGCTGTTTGTGACGTTTCAGCGACTTGAAGCTTTCGGTCTCGACTTGAATGTGAAGCTTCTGGAGTAATTGGATTGCATATGTGTGTGTGTGTCTCGGACGGAACAAGTTCTTAACGCTCGTTTGTAATATATTCGAAGTAACCTATATCATTAAGGATATAATAGAATCAAACCTCCCCTCAATTATGCTTTGTGTTCTCTTATTTTCCTCTCAAAGTCACACTGGTGTTGACTTTTGACTAAGTTACTTAATAGCACTTTATCATAATTAATTGTGGCAGATTTTATACTTCAATTCGTATTTCTCAGCTCTCTACAACGATGATTTGAATTTGATTTTCAAAAGTCCTGGAGATAAACGTTCTGATCTATTAAAGTACTAATAACAAATGACAACATCATTCCTGTATTTCCCCAAAGAAGTAGGCAGAGAAGAGTAGAACACTGGCACATTTTACCCTGTTTATGTTCAAAGTTATATGGAGGCGAGCGTATTGCCGTTAACTGACAAATGTGACTATTTCAACGATTTAAACAAGCTTTTGGCGCGTACATATATCATGAACAACTTTGGCATAGTTTTGAATATATCGTGGCCTTAATTAAAACTATAACAGCACAGATAATGTCAAAGAAACTAACTAGGCAGACAACTTCAGATTTTGTTTTTACGCTACTATTGGGTGTTTCTAACTTGACATTTTTAGTTCGTAGTTACCCGAAGTCTCGAACCCTCTCTACCATGGTGGGACATAAACGTAACTGGTTAATTGTGGGGGTACAGTACGGTCCTCTGCCTACCCGTTCGGGTAGATACAGGGGTAATTATACGTTTAATTTAAAGTTATCAATTCTATTATTCCAAGTCAGTGAACTTTTCCATTTGGTCAAAGCTCATATTAGAGAAGTTCATTTTACCTGTTTGTGTCTGCAGCCTGGCAAGTAGAGCAGCTTCTGACATCGAGCACGAACGTAACTAATATACACTGAAGATCAGTCCTATAGTATCCATAGTCTTTCCTGTGCCAAGTTGTACGAAGCTATCCGTGGAGTTGTAACGGATTTTAAATGGGGGAATGTTCAAATGAAATAGCTTAACTGTGTAGTGTTAATAAAAGTATTAGAAAGTGTTTATCGATGACATGATTGTAGGAATGGAACATTATAATTTGTATGGTAAATATTGATACCAGTTCATTCAGTAGCAGATAGTGCGTGTCGTATTCGAGGCTGCGCCCAGCTACGTTACTACTATTGAGCACGAATAAAAAAATACGTAACTTCACGCCTGTAATCCTTGAACGGGTAGCAGAGGAATGTAATATACTCTGAGTTTTACGTTCCCTTTCCTTTGTAGTTTATTTTTATTTTGTGTATATTTCGTTATACAGTCCTAATACATTAGGAACAACATTTTCCAAATTTACTTATAATTTTTACTTATAATAAATGGTAATTATTATTTAAATTATATTTTGTGTATATTTCTTTTTACACGTCTAGTACATTATGAACAATATTATCCAATTTTATTTACATTTCTTTTTTTTCTTGCTAGTTTTCTTTGCTGCATTTTGATACGCTTTTGAAAGTCAGAGAACTTTTATTATAGTGCTAAGTATTTCCTTCTGTTTTTATAATAAGGAGGGTTTCTTTATAATGAGAAGGGCAAATAAATACACAAATAATTTGTCAACAATATATTCAATGTCATATATGTATATGTAAAGTACGACGCCTTCTAGTTACGTGGAGTGACGATAGTCGTTGCGGTTGGATTCGAATAGCTGAAAGTCGAGCTCCATAATGGGCTGTTGAGGAGGTCTTTGTCAAGCAGTGGACGGAAATAGCCTGATAATGACGATGATGGTTAATGTGATCGTCCTTCGCAATGGCGATGATACTAAAATGTTATAAAATTACTTACTCAAATTTCAAAGAATACACTTTATTAAAGACTGTTGAACTAACAAAGAGTACTAATATCTCATTTTGTGCTGTCGTCAAACGCCGTAAAAATCGTTGCGTAAAATTATGTGATAAAATAATGTAAAATTTATTTGTAAGTTTTTCTAATTGTTAGATGGCAAATAATTTCTAATTTTGGGAAAGGTAGTAAAGCCGTAAGTAAACTTAAGTCGTAGTATAATAGTTTCTGGTGTTGAAGGTGAGCGGCAAAATGAAACTCGCGTATTAACATATATGCTTTAATCCAATTTATGCGGAGTACACATTATGAGCGTCACGTAATATCAAAGTCACATTTGGAATTATCGAACAATTTACAACCTTAATGTTTTACGAATTGTGATTATTTTACAATGAGCTTGGGAGTCTTGTATCGGTGGTTTCATCAACGCTTTGTAATTCCATATTTGAATATTAAATTGTGTTTTCCACGTAGCCGTTTATCCTGCAGCTGAGCAAGCAACCGTTTAATGATATCCTTTATGTATGTTATTATGTTAAGAAATGTTATAACAATAACGTAAAATTTAGTCAACATTTTATTAAAACAATACAATGAACAAAAATCTATTAATGATTTAATTTTGGTCGCATTTGCTAAAAGGTTGATGAAATCACAAAATACATATTTTAAATTTACACTTTTTAAATTTAAAAAAAAAAATCGAATATAAAATATGTAACTTTATGTTCGAATCCAAATTATAATTGACTTTCAAAAACTAAGTTAATCTATTGGCCAAAATAAATATAGTCACAAAAATATTAGTTAAAAATAATTAAATTAATCCCATTAAATTTAAGGATAAACACTAAGTAGGTATATTGAAAACATAAATATCCATTAAAATATTACGTACATTTATCCGTTACATTTTTTCAAAAGACCACAACGCGTGTTAACGTTAAAATATTATCATTAATATTATTTCAATATTTAACATTGACAATATTAATTATTTATTTATTGATTTATCGAATATGAATTAGATAATACGTATTGACAAAATGTTTTAAACATTCGATAGTACTTACCGCTACAATGACAAGCTCTTGACCTTTGAATATTAAAAATTATTCAATTTCCATTCAATTATTCAACAACTTTACACTAAGCTTTGTTTAGTCGTCTCTAATGCGGAACAAATTATCGTTAAATTTTGATTGCTTATATGGCACTTTTATCTGTAAGAAATGTTTCGGGTACCTACTATATCCCAGTTATAATCTTGAATTAGCGTATAAAATTATTTGCGTAGATATTCTGATTTCTGCGAATGTTAGATAGTTATAGATTCTACCTCATATTAAATATATCATATACATATTGAAGTGTATTTAAATAATCATGATTGGTTTTAATTACGAATACTGTAGGAAGCAGTGTATATATGTATTATGCAATTTTGTTGCTGTGTAAACAGGGCAGGATAGATCATAACACCATTATTAATAAATGTAAAACCATATGGGAATGTCATAAATTATGGAAATAATCTTTAATCAAAAGAATATTTAACCAGAAATAAGTTACTGTAACTACAGAGGAGAAACATTGACTTATAATATTAATGTGAACGAGTTTGATGTACCTACTGGAAATGGGAAATTTAATTCTTTGCCATAAATGTTTTTTGCACCCGGACAGCAAATAAATTTTTCACGTAAATGATCTAGGACACGACATTATAAAAAGTAATCTTCTTAAATGAAATAATTAATCAATATTCCAATCCAATGCTCATCTTCGTGCTTCTAAATATACTATTCATATAAGTGATAGTAGACTACTTAAATTTTGATTATTTGAATAGATTTTTTATAGATAGCATTGTTGTAAGCTTCGAAGTATTCCGTGAGACGACTAAATAAGCTTGTGTGTGTTAACGAAAATAATAACGCAACAAAAAATTTTAATGACTTATCTAAAATTAATGATAAAGAAGTCATTAATTACAAACACTAATTGTAAAGAGAGACGATTTAGTTACAATCTATTAATTATTAAATTATTGGCAAAATTAATTACTACTGAATGAAAAAAAAAACACTTTGGCAGTCATTAGGCAAATACGATTTGTCTACGTAATAATATTCAGGAGTAAAATGTCTAAAATATATTTCAAAGCATATTTATCAAAAATCTTGTTTTTAGAAACGAATTCAGTCTTCTATATTATTCGATATGAAATAAAAATAAGAATTTTATTTAAAAATTAAGACAAATAAGAAAAAACAAAATGGGATAGGGCAAAATTTTTAATTAATTTTACTATCTTACCGTCTAAAAAGAAGTTCGTATTAACGTTAAGGTTAAGTTAAATTTTGGCAATATCTTAAGTGATATTTTAATTTCAAAATGGCGTAAAATTATAAGGCACGGTTTGAATATTTACTAAATTTATTTTATATTTTAATGTAGAAGGACGTATACCACAGCTACGATGTCGTCTATCTAATGGTATCGCAAAAAGTAAACTAAGTTAATGAGAAGGCTATTTTGGCACACAAGTTAAGTGTTACGATATCTTCATAAAGCGTTAAATGAAGGTTTATTCAATTGATATGTTCTTAATATTTGGATCCATTAAAAAAAAGGTGAAAAGGTTAAAGTATAATAAAACAAAAAAATTTAAATTATATTAATCTTTTTTATTTAAATTCGAAATGTAACAGTAAATATTTTCCATCTGTAATTAATATAAGTCGTATTACGTCATTGGATGGAATTTTGAATTTTCCATAATGATTGATGAATTGTTGCAGTCCGTACGTCTCTACATAATTAAATCAAATAAGACGTCAAAATTGTTACAAGATCGAAAAAAAAAGAAACATAAAAAATAAAGTAAGTAGCTTAATAACTTAAAAATAAAATTAATAAAACTTTGGTATCTCTATTAAAACCGATTAAAATTTGGGGTGGTTTAAAAAGCTATTTAATTTAATAGAAAAATTACAATTATTTGTGATGTATGTATTTACAATCAATGTAAGCGGAGTATAAATTAATATAATTAATTAAGAACTTATTATTATTGTCAGTTCAATCTGAGTATTGTATTATTTACATTGAAATGCGACGAAATGTAATATAAAATTTACATTTTAATACAAATTTAATTTTAATTATTAGTATGCGGTTCCTCCGCTGAAAACTGCCTGTGATTAATGCGGAGGTAATTAATTATATTAATTCAATTATAAGGAAATAAACGAATAACAATCGAAATAATATATTTAACAAACAGAACGGCGACCTTATATTATGCGTTTTATTGTGACTTCAATAAAATTCAATAATTACTTGATATGAACAAACAAATCAATGTAAAATATAATTTACAAATTGTAAAAAGGCTAGTAATAATAGGCTTATATTTCAGAGCCGCAGTGTCGTGAATCGAGGAAACACGATAATTTATATTAACAAATGCAATATTCGAGAACAATTCTTAAAACAAACGACGGCTATAACCGTCGGGGCAAAATTCAAAATTTTCCCAATAAATTTTGTAAAAGATAATATTCAAAATTTTATTCGCAACAATATACTTGAGACGATTTCCCCCACAGTATTATACATATAATTACATTGAGAATAATCATTAAAAAAAACGTAATAAAAAAGAGATCCTTCATGGGAATCAAAAATTTTAATCGGCAAACGATTTACAGGAAATTACAAGAATATTTTTAATAATTATAATTACTTAGAGTTATTTATAGTCTTAGATTGAAACGAACGGTACTAGATATGATTCTTAATTACATCATACAACAGGCTTAAATGTTAAACAATTTACAATACTTGATAAATATATTGAAATAACCCAAGTTATACATATTATGTAGTTCTCATTTCGTAACAAGACAGTCAAAGAGGACCGTATTATTACTTGCGCGAGCGAGGTACAACTTCTCTATAGTAGGGTCTTGCTTACGCAATATGAGGTAACGCAAACAAATATGATTTATTACTTTAATATTTTTTAACACCTGTAGAATTATGTATAAATAGAAATCGACACGTCTTAAATGACTTGAGCAGTTAGTTAAATATTCACTTATTAATCGCAATATCGTTTAAAAATCGTTTTAGTAAACACGACACACACTATCGACAAAGGGCCACAGGTAGATCGTAAGTTATCCGTCCCGTTCGTTTTAATCTACGACTTTATTACAATTAACCTGAGCGTTTATCGTAATAAAACAGTGTCTTTTGGACGTATCGCCTAAATTAGTTACAATTAATCAATATTGATAAGTCAGTCAAACAATATCGTTACAACCAGACATTAGCCCCATTTTAATGATTAATGACTTTGGGCTAGTTCAATAATCACCTTACATTACACAATTCTATCTAAATTCTGGACACACTCCGTCAAAAGTTCGTTCATTGGTATATCACAATCAATGAATTTTTATTTAAATCTATCTAAAATTTTAACTAGTCCACGTATTTACAATTCGATTGTTATTATATGCACAATTGTACACTTTACACTGTTGTCACTTAAAGTCGATTTTCAATTCACAACGATTGTCCGTCACTTTATATCGGTTGCGCGCGACTTTAATAAGTTTCGCGCTTCAATGTCTCGTCATGTTTAAACAACGTGCGTTTCACTGCGTTTATTAAATGATTCGTCTATGGTCACGTTTTGTTTCTTGCTCTCTTTCCTAATCGTCCCGTACTGAGGCACGTCTGAGGTCAGATTCTGTACTGTTAGTATCTGACTGGAGTTCTGGGGCGTGCTGGTCGAAATCGGGCTGCCGTATTGATTGCCGTACTTGTGTCGAGATGGGTCCTTCAAGATCGATTGTGGCTGCTTCACCGGTACTGGGGTTTGGTTCATTTGGTGCTGAAACAAGAATACTGATTAGAAATCTGATATTGTTAAGAAAAACGAAACAGTAATACATTGTACAGTGGACGTTGAAATTGTCTCTACGCTGAGATGTAAGTCCGGTCAACTTTGTGCTCTATTAGTACTACCCAGCTGACGCGAGAAGAAACGCGTAGAAAAGTAGAAACACATTTTTTTTTAAGTATTCATGTAACATTAGGTAATAATTAAAATAGAAAAACATCAAGAGTGAGCACATTGCGGCAACCTTTCTAAACTTAATATGAGAGTCTTATTAAAACTCTGAAACATTGACAGACATAAAACTTATAAACAATAAGCTCTCGCTTTAATTCAGAGCAGAAACAGACAATAATAATGTAACTCATAATGGGGCTTCGTTCGTACAAATGAATCTTACGGTGATTATTTTGGCTCAGCATATTTTGAGTTTGGAATATAAAACAATAATATAGACGACATAAAGACAGGTTGACAACATACATAAAAACTAGGAATAGAAGTATAAATAAAGACAATACAGGACACAATTTGATTTATTAATATAGGATACTTGAACTGCATTTTATAACGGACCGATAAGCATAATAAGAATTTCTTACATTTTTATTTTATTCTAAGTTTTTAAAGTTTCGCTATACAGTACAAAGCTACCATTATTCTACGCAAAGAGGGTCTGAACACTAAGCCGAACGGCTCCCGCGCAAATTGCAAGGAAAAACCCCATTTGAATTCCTCATACGAGCGGCGCGCGTGATATGTGAAAGAAAACCGCTCCATCTAGTATGGATAGATATAAGTAACACTGCGGAGAGCATTTTGAAAAATATCTATTTCCTGAGTTTAACACTGACTATAGACCATGTCTAAATTCGATTTAGAAATGTTACATTTCAAGCGCTTTAGATACATACATTGTGCATTGACATGTAATTAGTCATTCTACCAATTACTGAGTGCATCTAACCAATAGTTCGATAAATATTACAACCGATGATAATAAATACGCAGTACAAAATTATAATATATTAATATATAGAAGCAATTACTGTGAATTTCGAAAATATTAAAAGTAGTCAATAATTAGTAGATAACAGTCCAGTAACAGCAATATCCTGTTACTATTATATACTTTAGTATTACGACAATGCATCAAGAGAAATAACAATAAAAATCTTTAAGTAATCTGGCTAATGCATTGTCGGGCCTTGGCAACCAATGCTCACAACTAATAGTTCTATCAGATGCACTTTTCTAGAATGTTCTGAGATTTCTCCATCATAACGCTAGAGCACGCAGAAGGTATGAATACTAAGTCAAAAGGCTCCCGCGCAAATTGCACGGAAAACTACCATTTTGAATTCCTCATAAGAGCACAGTTCTAGATTTTGCAGGTTTTAAAATGACGAAAATATTTAAACTTATATGTAGGATGCAAATCATAAATATTTTGAGTATTTATTGATATTACATATCTGAATAGTGAAGGTAAGGTAAGCTAATATTTTTAGAAATACTTCGGTGGTCATAGGGGTTGTGTTCAAATTTGTCGTCAGTGAATAGATAAAGTAAATAGTGCAAATTTTTCTTGAAGTCTCTTTAAAGATAATATCAATTATTTACACAGAATATCAAAATTTTGTATCAAAAATGTACATCAAGTTCATTGAGATTTTCTCATTCGCGAAGTTAATAACTCGTCATATTGAAGTACTATGAAGTACTATGTAGTATTACTAATAAGTACTATGAAGCAAAAAGTAAATTAGCCAAAAGTATACTCACAATGACATGGATTAATATAACGCATGTAATGATCATCTAACAATAGTTCTTACGTTGCTTCAAAAGAGCATGCAGAATGTCTTAATACTAAAGCAAACGGCTTCAGCGTCAATTGCAAGGAAAAACATCATTTGAATTCCATATAGGAGCGGCGCGCGTGATATGTGAAGAAATCGCTACATCCGAAGCAGATGAGAATAAGTCACACTGCCAGCACTAGTATGATGAGACGGATAGCTTGAACGTAACAATATTTTGAGCATGTACGATGAAAGCTCAAGAAAATGTCAAACAATTGTAAGCTTAGACTTTTACAAACTACGTGTAGTTTGATGTCAGATCTTTAACAGCGAGTTAAACTTCGGCTCCAGTAACCTATTTGATCAAAGGTTTTAGATTGTTGAGGTAAAAATTGAGAAAAAATAATTTTACTAGAAACTTTCACTATGTACTCATAAGTTCTATTCAAAGTGCCTCGTGTAATACGAGTCTCTGTAATTTTACGCAATAGAATTTTATAGTGATATATATCTATATATATAGATAAAACGATACAATGTCTTCATATACATTGTTTAAAAAAAAACCTTTAATCGTCTCCTTATGCATGTAACAATAACGTAAGCTATCAACTCTCAACAAAATAGATAAATCAGGTAGTTTAGAAGAACATACTAAAATTTCTTCATTTGGTGAGCACGAAGCGTTGCTGGGTCGGTTTGCTAACGTTATGTACTAGTCGCCCCGTCTTATTAGATTGTTATGGTTTAGAAAGATCAGACTAACGAAGTAGCTATGAATTTCTAACACCAACTCGACTTCTACATTTTGATGAAGAACAGTGGTCTTATGCGTGCCTTCCGTTACCTCCCGGGCACACGTAGGGAAGATAGAAATTAAGTGAAGTAACGGGTATGGTGTGGTGGAAATCCATTACTCATGTAGTAGAGTTCGGTCGGAAGAATGGAGCCGTATTCTTTTCCAGGAAAACGTTAAAACCCCCATTAGGATTCCTCATACAAGCGCCGCGCGTGACGTGTCCCCGGAATCGCGTAATAAGTTACAAGACAATTTACTCCGATGTGTCTTTATTGCAACGACTGTTTGCCCCATAGGTCGTTCTTCGAGGTATATAAAGATATTTAATGGCGGATATTTTGGATCGCCGAGCTGTTGCGGTATTTTAACCATGTTTCGCCAACTTACGCAATAAAGAATGAAAAAGAAAAAAGATTTTTTGTTAATCTTCATCACAGTATTTCTCGAAAAGGTAGGCAGAGGAGTGTAGTCCACTTCCACGATTGATCTGTCTTGTTCTACGTCCCACTATGGAATGGGAGTGAGCCTGTTGCTATATACTGGGCACAAGTTCAGATTGCGAGTCTCTACTAGGAATTTCAAGTTAGAAAAATCCCATAATACCTGACGCGGGGATCGAATCCATGACCCGTCGATTAGAAATATCGCTTGCAACCAATCGACCAACGAGGCACAAATACTTACATTGCTCTTGGTAGTTGGAACGGTGTGTTTCCTTCAAATTGTATTCAATTTTGGTGTTAACAAAATGAAATAATTACGAAAATTTGACAAAAACAATACAAACAAAGGGACCATATCGAAAGACAAAAAGATTCCTCCGACCGAGAGCGTTTCGCGCTTCCAAAGAGTTTGGGGGAGAAAGTAAAAAAAAATATAAAACAGATTTTTACATTTAAATACAATTTCAACGTCTCCAACAAAAGCCTCGGGTTCCGGTTTAATTAACAAGGACATAGAGTGGAATCTGAAAACGGTGCCCGTTTCAAATGGAGCCATTCCCGCGATGTATCACGCTCGGAGTTCGTATGGAGAATACAAAATGGCGGATTTTTTGTTCAACTAAAGATTGGAACGACGCTAGGAACTCTGAAGGTTGGAAATTACGTGTAAAGCTTCACGTCTGTACATTGCCTGCGTACATTTATTAAGCAATAACAGTTATGACAGTCGGAATAATATTTAAAATTTTGAAAACATCGTATAAATGATCATTCATCATCCTTAAAACAATTGAAAGAATATGATACAAATGCTAGTGAAAGGGGAATTTGAGATGGTCTTATTTAATAATGTACGACATTTGTTCCAAGATTCATAAATAATCGTAAATTTAATATTTACCTGATGAACTAGAGCAAATAAAAAAAATAAACAAACGATTCAGAATGTCCCTTTGTCTACAATTCTTTGTTTATTCAGCCAGCATTAAATACTCCAAAGTAAATACTTTCTTACAGCCATTAAGGAAACTATAATTGAAATTCTTTCTTTTAGATGCAAAACAATGAAAAATCATTTGTGACTGGACTCAGTATTTCAGTCCTATAAAACTTTTGAGGTAATTATCCATTGATTCATCAACATTTAATGTAATGTAGTCATTATATCCCGAATGATTTAATAACCTTAAGATTTATTCACTTTCATTGAAAATCTAACTATTTGACAATATGATTAATTTTCTATACGATTTTTGAAAAATCGATTCATTTTGAAACATTCAGGTAACGTTAAAAATAATAATGATAAAACAATTAACCCAACACATGGTAAATTATATTATATTATATGCATAGATGACGGGCTAGATCTCATACTGATATCTAAAATCATTACTTTCTATCGTGAGAGCAATGAGCCCATATAAATATATCAAAATGGAGAATTCCATTTAAAACTAAAGTCGAATGGTTGGTGTCGATATAATTTCTCTACAATAACTCATAAAGTAGAGTTTCGTGCTTGCGAATTTATTTTATTTTTATTTGCAACGGTACCGAAAAGCTCCCACGTTGTCCGGCTACACTACAGCGCCCTTGCACCGGATATCCGGTTGAAGTTTCACGAAATGGAAACTGCTGACGTCGCTTTAATATTTGTTGCAATATTTAATCTAGGCTTTTGTAAACGTACTTGTGACAGTGCGTTCTAAGGATGTTTCTATTTGGAATTTTTTTGGGTCACTTTTGGATATTTCTATCTTTGAGATTTCTCACTTGAAATTTTTGCCCGACGCATGGCAATATTTCGTTTCTTGGTAATTGGTGAAACGTTTTTTTATCAAATAGTCACAATTGTATTAACTAACGATAGTAATATAATAAAATATAGTGAGTTGCATTTTTTAAACTAATAATAAATTATATAGTTCACCTGATTGCAGTTCCCCTGATGCAGTACAGTGACATCTGGCGGCGGAACCGCCATCTTGTCTAGCCGCTGTCTCCTCAACGTGCCCCCGGCGGACTGCCTGTCCATGCCTGGACACAAATTGTCTTATAAGGCTATTATTGTACACGAAATGTGTTTTAGGACGGCACTCGACAGGAAGGAACAAGTTCAGTTAATTTTGTTTTATTACTGTGTGGTAGAATTTAAAGGCACATTTATTTATAAAATGTGAAAAAATATTATGTACATAGATATGTATAAAGGTTCTGGTACATTTTGAATGTACGAATTGAGCTGAATTCAGCTTGACTGTACGATTTATTTGGATTATTTTGTTAGTAGAAATATTTGCGGAAGTTATCACGCTTCCAATGATTAAACGGTAAGCTTTTGGGAATGTAAGTTTATAAATTCGATTTTTTATTTTATGTTTTATATATGCACATCACTTATGTTGATATAACTGTGTAATATTTAAATAATTGCTGGCTTTACGTGTTCACACATTTATTTAACAATTTGATCCTACGTTCCTTGATTCGTTTGAGGTTTTGTTCCTGCTATAATAATATGAAGAACAACTTACCATCAAGTCCATATGTGAGCGGTGGGCTGGCGATATGTGATGGGGAGCCGCTAACACCACCGTTCATCAAATGGGGTTTGGGAAGAGGTTGAGCACCGTATTGCTGTGGCGGCGTCGGAGTACGGCCAGTTTGCTGCAATAAGCACCACAATTTAATATTGCCAATTGAAATGTAAAGGTAATAAAATATTAAAAAATAATATAAATGTCACACACCAAAAGGTAAAAAAACAAAACGGTAGGAAATTTTTTAAACGCAAAGTGAAAGCTGTCTTATGATACTAGTAACAATTATTATATATAATTAGATATACTTTTAATGAAATGAAATTATACCTTAAACGCTTAAGTTATGCTAGTTTTAGGCCTATAAGTTTAGTCTGACATTTGTGTTCAATCATACATTTAAATTCAATTAACCATACAGTGTTTAATTACACGTTTGATTATAACTTTAATAATGTTATAAACAATAAAATAATTGTTTCGCAGAAATAAGGAATAATCCACTTTTTGAGTGATGTACAAAGTGGGACAAAAACAAACGATGTCTAATTTTTGGCTGAATGAGCGCCAGACTTTTGTCATAATTCTGTCTTGCATAATCTAAAAAACTGGAATGTCACGCTTCTGACATTTAAGTCCTAATTAGTGTTGGCGCGCGAATTTTTCAAAGTAACGCTTTTATTTATTAATGAGCAGAGGTCCGTATTTAAAGTACAAAAAAATGAAATAATCACGAACAATTATTTATTTTTTTCTCTTATTAAGAAATCTAGTTAGTTAATTCGCGCGGTAAGAACAATAATGTATTTTTTGTAATAATAATGATCATATCCCTTATTAGGCCGAGGCTGTACTGTTGTGACCAGACAACTGATGAATTATATATACAAATAATTAAATAAAACTTATTTCTAAACATTTTCTACAACAACTTTTCATGATGGTATTTTTGTGACACTGGAGTTCGCACTCGAAGAATCCATATGACAGATCTTAAATTTAGGTCAAAAAGTTAGGTAGACATTTGTTATACGCAGTTCATTTTAATACATTGTGTATTTTCAAATTGCAACCTTTATTCAGTTATCATTCCTAAAGTACTACAAAAAATCTCAGTAATATTTCGACAATTCGATCAGGAATAGTTATTGGTAGACGCCGTAACAAAATATGTACAATACAATAATGTACATTTATAAAGTTACGTCTGACTTTGACGAAGGGCGAATCGTATTATTTTGAGCTATCAATTTATTTACAATCCGATAAAATAATGTTAGGTATTTCTATCATCTAGTCGTATTATAAGGTATCTTGGGGTCTTTTATTATTTATGTAATTCACAAGTTTCGATTTAACAACTTAATGAGCACATTAGTGAATTGGTTATTAGCGAATATAAATACATTTATAAACACCAATATACAGAGTTTTTTTTTTGGGGGTAGATATATAAAAGTACTTAATTAGTTGCTGGCTGCGATTAAACTACTTAATAATAGCAGGCGTTCTATTAGTATTGTGGCTAGTTGTTAACACACGTCGCCTCTCTACCTATCGGTTAATTCATATTTTCCAGGAATATACCATTTTACACCTTGAACAGGAATATTTTAAATATTTACATACTTAAATAATATGGTTATGTTCTCAATTATAAATAAAAATATTGAAATACCTAACTGTGATTGCTTCTCGTACGGACCAAATATGAGTACATGTATATAATAAATATATAGTTTTAAATAGGTTTTGCCGATCGTTGTCTCCTACTGTAATCTCCTAAAACGAGAACTCGAGTTCTACAAACCATCAGTTTATTATCATTATTATCAGCTCTTTCATCGTTCCAGTCCTACATAGGGATCTGGTTACATCACTATCTAACATGATGATCTATGCATATTTATGTAGGTAGGTATTTAGAAATTAATACATACATATGTACATATACATATGTTTATCAGCTGTTTGATTACCTCACGTAACATGTGCTCTGCCTAGTTTGGGACCAGATAGCTGTGAAAGTTATATTATCAGGCTATTTTTTATTAGCTAGAAATATACAGTATTGAAAGTTTTAAAGTCAAATAAAAGCATGGAATTATTTTGAAAGGGTGTAATTTCGTAGGCTATAATTCAGCAAATTGGGCCCGAACTAAGCGCTTTGCGGTAGATTGAAAATTTTGACTCCATGCCAAGAGCCGGCTAAGTAACGTAGCGAGAAGAGAAGCTATATTGAAAATTGAGATAAAGTTTTGTGAGAATTGTAATAATAATGGGGAATGAAGACGGTTGAGCATGAAAAATTTGATGTACATTTAGAATTTCTCCGCCCAAAAATATTGAATGCCAGGTGAATTTTGAAATACGTTCTTTGAGAGATGAGACCTTTCCGAGACGTCGAAACCGAGTTGAACTCTCTTTGAACGTAACCAAGATTTTTCAATAATTATGTTTCTTTATTATCATTTATGATAAAAATTTAGCCGACAACCATTTAAATTTCTTTTTTAATGATTATATTTTGTTAGAAGGCTAGATCTCCTTAATTCCTACGTTTGAAAGTTTATGATTTTTTTGAGGATACGTTAATGAAAGACATAATGGGAGAGGGGCTACTTAGATTTGAGATAAACGATATAAGGCTTACTTGTTGGTGTAGGTACTCCCCTATCAAGGGTGGATATGAGAGGTATCTGTCTGACGCCATGTTGTAATACGAGCCGTCCAAAGGTGGCATTGGACTCGGTGCTGGCACGTAGTTTTGTTTACCTGTTGACAATGACATAATATGAAACAATATACATACATATATTATATTATGTTGTAATACTTTATACTCTTGGTTCAATTTAAGGTTTTTGTCCCTTCATGTACCTACAACAAAGTCATACCTTTAGTACGAGCGCAACTTGTTCACGGATGTAAATAGTTTTTGAGTTAATTTTAAGGAAAACAATTTTGACTTTGATGTTCTATTATTTTATACTGAGTGTAAGTAACCCATGACGAATAATTAGAGCATCTTGGCATCTTTCAAATCATCTTATTAAATTTAAGATTGATGAAAGTAACGTATTTCTGATAATAAACGCTTGTTAATACACTAATGTGTTTTATATTTTGTAACTATAAATCCAGCAGACAGCAGTGCTGACAGACTGCTGTTTCGTAGCAGACATAAAACTTATACGCATTTGGTTACAACTAAACTCACCAGCACTTCTTCCAAGGGTGCTGTGTCCTGAAATATCCTTGTGTCGATGCGGATGTGGCAGGGTTCTCGCGTGGTCACCTTCATACACTGCGTAGTTTGGCGGTGGGTAATCCAGTGGAGGGGGGATAACCAGCCCTTGCTCATCCATCAGGTAGGCGTCTGTCTGTTTATAAAAAATATATAATATTAATGTAGATAAGAAATTCTAGAATATGTAAAGTCTCAATTAAGAGATACTTTAGAACCCTCTTTTGTATAATGTCACTTATCATAGTTTCAAGACTTCTAAGAAAGATCTTTCTCATATCAACATACCTGGTTCAATATGTGTCTGTTGGGCATTGAAGGTACTTCCGGTATGGGCGGAGGCTGTCTATCATCGCCGTCGTCTTGCGAGTACGTTTCGGATTTCTCTGACACAGAACTCAGAGTTTCTCCCGTCATGGTGTCATTGTATGACGAAGGAGCATACATCTCTATGGTTGCCGATTTCGACGATTGGCCGGCTTGCTCTAATAAAAATAACAAGTGGTTTGCAAATTTTCTCGATTTTAAAAACATTTTTGGAGCAAAATTAATAGACACTTTCAAAAGCAATTTTTGGAATTATAATGTATAATGTATGAAACGTTTAAGTTAGAGGTATCTGGATCAATTAGGAAAATAATAAATTGTTCTCAATATCTTGGCGAAAGACTAAAATGACTAGATGGAGAATTGTTGTATTCAACTATAACTATTCAAAAAATTGAGGAACGTGAAAGAGAAAATAAGAATGAAACTTGACAAAGTAAGATCACGAATACACTTGAGAAAATTCAAACAAGCTGTAGAATGATACGATCATATTATCTATATAAAACATTTACATATAAAACCATAATTTTCAAGCACAAAATAAAATGAGTGTGGCTGTCTGTTGACTGATGTATCCTATCATATGTATTTATCAGTACATATATACGTGAAATTGATGTTTATTTTATGGCGTTGTTGTTTTATATCCAGTATTAATCTATAATTCAAATTTCAGGTAAACAAGACATTGTTATCGTAGATCTAACTGTATAATATGTATGTACATATGAAGCGTAAACGCTGACTTTAATTAGTAAATAGATAAGCCAAGGAATATTATTACTAAGCTCTGCCTTGTTAAACCTAAAATAAGTTTTCAAGGAGAAAATATGGGAGAACATTCTAATTGATAACATTGGCCGCATCCGTCTATGACTATATCTCATTCACATTCAGTTTTCATTTGAATTTGTTCACACGGGCGACCTGGCTTTGAACTTTTCAAGCTAACGTGCCATAACACAACGTCTTCATATCTGGAAATTTTTGGATAATAATTGTCTACGTGGGTAGTTTAGACGGTGATTTCAGCTCTATCGTATTAAGCCATAATGACGCACGTGTAACTATGGTTACCATGGCTGTCTGATGGATAACAGTATCTGATTTCTCCTCCCTGTGAGGAGATAATATAAGAAAGGCGAAATTATATATCTGTTTTGGCTACAGTAAAATTGTCGCTGCATATTATTTGATCGTGTGGAGTTAAACGTTTGATTTGGGTTAGTATGGGCTTAAAGGTTCGTTATATTGTTATTAAAACATAATAGGCATTTATTTTTAACCACGGAGGTCAATTCCGTGAAAAGCAAATTAGCTGTGAACCGCATTCGCAATCATGCAGTCCTCTATTTAATATAGGACATCTCTAACAACCAGCCACAAACAGTTCATTTGCAGTACCACAGATAAGTATAAATATGATAGAGATGAAAAACGAACACAGAAAACTTACCTTTTAAACGCCGAGATCGTCTTTTCAAAATAAAACAAGCAACAAAAGCCGCGTTAATCAAAATCAATATAGCTCCGGTAACAGACACATACACAATGACAGTTTTGGACACGTCAGATGTTTCTACGTATTCTGTCGATACTACATTCAGCTCGCCTACTTCAGATGAAGCTAATGAGAGGAGAGAGAAAATAAAAGAAATTAGCAAACTAGGAATGAACAACAAAATGGGAGATGGGCGGATTTGAAAGACACCGTTTCACATTTGTTTGATATTGTGATAGATAACCTTGGAAATTTTAAATAATTGTCAAGGAGGGATCGTTTTTTATACTGACTGCCGTTATAGATTTCTTTCTATAACTTACAGTTATATTTATTCATCGATTATATTAAATATTATAAAACAAGTAAAATATTTGAATTAGTTTTCAACGCAACAAAACATTTTGTTGTATTCAAAACTTTGAGTTTATAAAAAAAAAAATCGTATATATCATATTGATACGAGATATGATTTTTTAAAAAGACGAAGCCATTATTCAGTTGAGGTTACATATAGGTATACATAGAGATTACATATAGGGATTACATAGAGGTATAAAATTCGAGTCGATTTACATTGAGTGAATATACCTCAAAAGTCTTAGAAGTTCAAAGTCGAACTAAATCGATAGACAACAAAACTAATTTTGTTGAAGTTAATAGTCGAACATTCTTTAACAAAAGCAATATAACTTGGTTGAACTACCCAACTTTAAAGCACCCTTTGTCACTATTAAAGAAATAACTTAAATAGTTACATAACTATTTGGAAGTCGACTTAATAGTTATGAAATCTATATTAATAAACGTCTATTACTCAAATCAAATATCTTTAACGACAAAGCCACATCAGCCTTTGTCGCTCAGGAGGGGTAGACAGAGGAGTGTAGTACACTCACAAGTTACATCAGCTATGATTACGTCAACCCTTTGCCATAAACAGAGCACAAATCAATCAATCACGTGTCACGAGGCACTCAATCACGTGTCTTTAATGACGTAGACGAAAAAATAGTAACTATAGAATAGACATGTGGATGTTTAAATCGTTACTATTACATACATACACAGTTCGTTGATCTTTACAGACAAATTCAGTATAACTACGGTGTATGTATACACACGAGAGTACAAAACTAACTTTTCAAATTCGCTAACAATGTAGAACCGAAATTCAAAATTAATATACTCCTTGACAATTCTTTTGAATTACGTACGTGAATAAAACCATTGTATCATTTAAAAAGTATCTATAACATTAAATATTTTCGGTATCTTCAAATCCACTCACGTGAGGAGCTTCGGAATCTACGACCACATCAATCGATCCAAACCTCTTATCCTTTTGTTTGTCCGTCTGTGGAGACAGAACCCTACTAAGAGCACGTTCAATAGTATCAGTGCCGTGCCCACTATAGTCCCAGTTATGATAAACACACCGGGAACGTTGTAGGAGTTGTGCTCCTCATATTGCACTGAGGAAGGTATTACGTCTGTAGCGAAAGGTATCAACTCAGTTGCATTTATTATAATAATACTATAGCATAGTTTCAACAAACGAAGTTCGTCCGATCTAAGCTCTATTCATGTGAATCTATAACCAACTTTAACTGGGACAGTCGTAAAGAGCAAATTACGGTATTCGAAAACAAATTGTTTCGTGGCAGTCCTTGTTGTAAAGCTATTGGTTATACATAAAATAATGATCCAGGATTACAATTACGCGTTGAATAGAATAAAAAAAAATAATCCACTTGATACAAAAGAACCATCTATATCCAAAGTAATTAGTTGTTTAGAATGATAAAAGTGCACATTTAAAAAAATTATCACTTTGTGATATAAAAAGGTGTGCTTTAATAGTAAACTTGCTTTAATAGTATTCCTCATGTTTAAATTTCATTTCACTTATATCTTTGACTTTGACGATCACCTTCATTAACATTTCTTTAAATTATAGCACTTAATTTTTATATAAAAAATCATATTAATATTTCATCAACATCGTCAAATATTTTACTTTTACGAAAATTAAGCGTATCTGGGGATAGGTTGTGAAATAAATTGAAGTTAATATTTTCGGGGAAATTTGTAACACTGAAAAAATTGTAAGCAGCTAACGTTGAAATTTGAATAGGAAAGCGATTTGAATTTTAATATTGCATATTCAATCCGACACTAATTATTTAAATCGTGAACATAAATCCGAAACAAATTTTATCATCACCGCTTATTTGCGCTCTTGATTAAATGTGGCGAGAGATTCGAATGTTTCACATTTTCAGTTTTCGAAATTTGAAACATTATGCTCAAGAATCGTAGGTCATTGTAATAACTGTTTATATTAGTATATATACATATTTATATTCATAACCGTGATAAATCTGTTACTTATTCTGTTAAATGCAATATATTTCCACGATGTATTCGTATTAATAGATTGTTATATATTTAATTGTCGAGTATTTAAAAACTAGCAATTGTGAATTCTAGTACATTATCAGTCTTTATTATAAATGTTACATATATGTACATTAAACTCGGAAACTTCATTATTTAAATACTTACTGAGTGTCGTAGCTTTAGTGTCATCGGGCCTGTATTTACTTTGTCCAATTTTGTTAATGGCCATTACAGAGAAAACGTAATCCGTATTTCTTTCTAGACCTCCGATTGTATATGTTGTTGAATTCCTTGGCATTACATCTTCGTACTTGTACGAATCATCATATATTTTTCTGGAAAAAAACATTTTGCTAGAGTTTTTCTTACATGTACATCTACATATTACTTATTGTCGTTTTCAAATTAAATACGTTCCGATGGCTGAAGCTACTGTTACTCGAAATTTCGAATCCTTGCTTAAATATTTGACAGAGCAAATTAAATCATGAATGTCAAAAAAGGTAAGTACTTAATGAAAAACACTAATTAATTAATTTCGGTGATGTAAATAGGCAAAGTATACTATTAACAAGTAATACCTTAATCTCCGTTGTAATAATAGTTCGTACTTACCGATATCTTATTCTAAACCAAGGGATCAAGCCTCCATCGAATCCCGGTGTCCATTCTAATGTCACAGAATTGTGCGTTACATTCGTAACAATTATTGATATGATTGGATCTGAAAAATATAGGTTCTCTAACAAAAACTCAAAAATATAGGTCTCACGTTTAAATAACGTTAATTACTGTCTGATTATAACATCTGATAAAGCCCAATATCGCAAATACAAATAAATATGATAATGGATGGGATTAGCGTGTTAAAAGGTTTTTTGCATTTATTCAAATTAATACAAATTAAAATATGAACAAACGGAACGTTAAATATGAAAACTGAGTTTAAATATACCACATTACGTGTAAATGTGTTTTAGCTATAAAATGTAAACAGAATCAAAATAAAAATATTACATTCGAATCGAAAGAAGATTTAAAGATTAGAACGCAAATACTCGTAAAAGCCACATAAGTAGGAACAAAAAAGATGAAAGGGAAAACAGAAGACGTGTTATTGCCGTTTTAAGTCTGTTTAAAGATAGCGTATACACAACACAGACTATCAACAAAACTAAGCAAATGTATGTAGAAAGTTAAGACGCATAAAATTGGCATTCGAAGAAAAGGATACAAAAGAAGATACAAAGAGAGAACAAAGAAGTGTAGTTTCGTTTTCACGGTGCCAAATGGCTGATAACAAACCCACCTGGAGCGCTAGTGATATCTAACTTGACGGACGTCGTGCTGAAACCTAGATCGTTCCTGGAACCGCATTCGTAGGGCCCATAATCGGAGGAGCTGACGTCATTAATGAGGAGAATAGAGGTGTACGTCACTGGATCAGTTTTGTGGTACTCCGCGTAGTATTTCGTCGAGGTGTTGACTGGGAGCTTCGCTCCATTCTTCGACCACGTGAAGTTCGGTGCTGGTGCGGCTTTGCATCTAAATGACAGAAAATGGTACACTGTAATAGCCATAATGTATTAAAAACTGCTAGGAACAATAAATTCATTGTTTTTAAATTTTTATACTGTAACCGTGACTAATGGGGTTTTGGAGGAAAAGTTATTATATGTACCAAATGACATGAATCGCTTTACACTTAAAAGTTCCTCAAGAGGATTATTTGTGTCGCGGATCTCATGGTAGAGTCATTTACGTAAAATTGTCAAACTAATAAAATCAGTAACATCAATGAAACTTTTTAGTCTTCTGACTTAATATATATGTGCTTGTAATTTGTTAATATATGTACATATATAATTCTTATTAGTGTATTCATATATTATAACTTTATGATATTACAGGATAATTATCTATACGAACTGTACTGAATCCGAGGCCATCGGGCTATGAGGTGGAATTACTAATTACTAAGCTATCATTTATCTATATTATGTAAACGATGTAAATAATTTTCAATTGAAAGGAAATTTCAATAAAATTAAAAGCAGCCCAAAATCAATAACCGTCCAAATATCGCGAAAACTGTTTATTATTCAATATTATCCAAATGTAAAATCCAGTGTTGTATAAGCCGTGCAGTCACTACTGTTTAGTTTAACAACTGCGGTGATTAAAGTTCATTTAATCAGCTGTTAACCGCTTTTAGATAATGTTGTTAGGTTTTAGCGTTTAGGAGATTTCGAATTGAAATTTGTTGGATAATTGGCATTACAGTTTTAACTGCGTGAATAATTTACAAATTGTGGGACTGACGTCATATGAAAATTAATATTTCGGCAGATGACCGTTCGGCCAAAGGTTAACTCATTTGTTAATCTCTAATCATTCTAGTGGCCGTTATTAAATTCTTAGGGTTACATATTCCATAAGTGTCAAAAGCTATGTACTTTTGTCACTTATACCTAGCGCTGAATGGCCTTATCCTTATTTTATCACCAACAGCCTAACATTTAGATATATACTTATTCCCAATAGTCTTACTTGGTCACTCTAATCCACATGTTCATATATCCAGTAACAGATAACACTACTGCTTGAGATTATTCAGATATGTGGCTTACTCCTCAAGATTACGTCCCAAGACCAAAGAATTAAGTAAGTAATCAGACACACGGTAAGGCGATCGTATGTCTGATTACTACGACCTTCAAACGAGATTATAGTATTACTAGAATTGTGAGTATTCGTCCTGCGGATGAAATCTCCACTGAGGCTCCAGACGAGGCTCCACTAACACTATTTGATAGGTAACATTGGTAAAGTCCATTGGTGGATCTTTTAGGTGGTGTCTCGAACTCACGTCACGTAACTTGCCTACTGCCGTATCCCTCATCAGTCAGTACTCCACTGGAGTACTTTTAAATCACCCCCATTGTGACGTAAATTGTTCCGTTTTACATAATAAAGAATTTTTAAAGCTTTCAAGCTGAAAGCACCCTCCTACATGCCCTCCCCTTGCATTTCACCCATGTTTATTAACCTAATTAATGACTTGCCGATTTTCATCACTTTTTGATCTTGTTTTTCGAAAAATATGTCATTTCCTTTGTGACGTTGCAGTTTTCAAAATGCACTGAGCTTGTGTGTAACCAGTACTTTAACTAGCACACCATCATCAAAAGGATTTATGCTATCCTATAGTAATATTATAAACAGACTATTCCGATCAACAAGTAAAAATGAGTAAACGTACAAATCTTGGTATACAAATGTTTAATACTAATCTTTTCTTGTATTTCGTTTAATCAAAAACTTTTTAAATTATTATAAGAGGACACTAATAAATCATAATAAACGTCAAATGGTACACTTATACTAATGTTATATAAATACATGTATAAATAATTTAAGGTTTTACAATTAATTTCTCAGCGTAGCAATGCTTTTCATTTCCCATAGAACACAAGTTACGCCTGAAACTGTGTGGGAGATGTTAGAGAGTCACCATCAAAAAAGTGCAAGTTTATTTGCCAAATTGCTATAGAATAATATAATTTAATAAATGATATAACGAGTAAGAAGTAAAATGACTACGATGTCAAAATATTCTCCTGTTTTAAATCAGTCAGAACTGTTTCAGAGCACGTTGGATTTTGAGCAATATTAATTGTACACGGACTTTTTATGTACTTATCGATTTCTTATTAATACAACAGGTATATAAGAATTTTTAACCACTTACTTGCAAGTCAATCTGCCAACTTGTCCAACATTGGACGCGGATTTGGCCAGACTGGGCGATGGATCCAATTCGGGCTTAAACTTGACCACCAGCATGACCTCTTTCTTCGTCGCACCACCAATGCCATTGTTGACAATGCATTGGAAGTTCCCAACGTCCTCCCTCGTGGCTTTTTCGATTACCAAGAAGCTGGTTAGATTCCTGGGCTCGAAGCTTACCGTCTTGGACGATAAGTCATAACCTTTCCGCTCCCATTTCACATGTTCAGCGGTTAGAGGATTGCCTGTTAAAGAATGCTTAATTTAATTTTCGCTACACTACTATTGAAAAATAATTTTTAAACCTTTTCATTTCACCTACATTCCTCGTACAATTTGATATTGGGAGTGACAGACGTAATTACAAAACTGTAGGTTTTTAATATTCAGGATGACTTTGGTAGAGTCATATAAATTAAAGTTTATTGTCAGAAGCCAATATTTAAATAAGTCAATGGTACAGTATTATTCATGCGAATATTTAGTTAATCCTCGTAATGTCGTTTTACATTTGAATGATATCATAGTATCATTTTCCACAACTAATTAGTTGTCTGTCGGCTGCACTGATTATCTCTTGACATAATTGTTAATTTACTGTGTGGGCGTCAGTAATAACTACGTATTAGATCAATAGGGCAATTGTAGTATTCCATTTATGAATCAAAATTCAATATTGTTGTGTCTAATATGGTGTTGCTTTAATAAATCAAAAATATTTTTTTTAATAATTTTCTTTTCGATATATTCACTCTCTTTCTCTCTCTCGACCTTTCTATCATTCCACTGTTGGAATACTGGTCTCATCTCAGAATTGAGAAAGTTAATATTATAGTGAAGCGAATAGAAAAGTATTTCGTATTTATAATTTTTTTAAAGTTCATTATCTCAAAATTATTGTTGGAAATGATATAAGAAACTCTTTGTAGTTCCATTTTTGTACATGGAAATATGTTAGTAGGCTTTCCGTTTCTTCTGGCGCTTTACATCTACAATTAACATAAACCTTACCAGTGGCCGTGCAAGATAACACGGCGTCCTCGTTGGGATTCGCTATGCCATTTTGCGTCACCGTCTTGATACCCGCAGGGTCTGTAACAAAGGAATATATACAGCAAATGTTGATAAGGTACGCGTCAACCTACGAGAGATACGATTCGAGCTATTTTAAATACGGATACATTACGGTAGAGCATTTCCTTGGTAAATTTTTGTGGCAAATGCTTTTAAGTTTGAAGGTGCGAGTTCATTCCGACTTGTCGGATAGCACAAAATTTGTGATCGATCTCAGGTAAAATTATTACGATTAGATGCCCGCTAGGTTGATTTCTTAACAGCAAGAATAAAAATTCTGGACTAATTTAAAGAATATAAAACATTGTTATATGTATAATAGGTATCACAGTTCTAGTCACGCCCTAGGCAAGATATTGTACATGTCAATAAATATCGTATTAAAAGACTAAGTGTCATAATGCGAACTAACATAATTGCTATTCATTCGTCCGATCGCCGAGTGTCAGACATCTTGCTATTATAACAGATATTTATAGAGAAAACGAGTCGAGCTATCCTCGGCGAAATATATCTAAATCACATGCTTTCCATGTTATTCTTGGTGATATTTATAGAAGAGACGACTTTCGAGACTCCCATTGTGAAATTATCATTGCAAAAGAACATATATAAATATGAAAGAAAACGCGTTATTTCCATTACAAATACCCAGTGTTTGATGTTTGTGTTTGAAACTGTTGTTTGTCTTTATTTCAAGCCCACAACTAGGTGCATCGCTACTATAACAAAACTGGTAAAAGTTGGGAGGCTAGCGTACTACACCCTTCTGCCTACCGTTTCATGATATTACAGATGTGATGTTATGTAATTTTTGTGATAAATTATTATACAACGTTTAATAATTAATTGATTAGGTAATTGTTTTAGTTGGTAATTGAATTAAATAAACTATAATACATATTATTTTATATCAAACTATTAATGACGTAAGTTTTTAATCCGGTTTGAAATAAAATTCTAGATTAATTCGGGACGAAAACAATTGTGAGCAAAACTTTTCGTCTCATCACACGATACTCGCCTCTGTTCTTAACCGCGGGAGACACGAGTTGGTGGTCAACCCATCTGTGATATACTTGTACCTACTATTGAAACATTTTCAAGACCTTCAATGAAGTTTAAGAATGTTTTTGAACAGTGACAATTGTTTCAATTGATTTATTATACTCTCCAAAAAGAAAACGTTGGAGAAAATTCACATGTTTATATACATTCAAGAATTGACGCCATTTACCCAAAGCATTACCTACCTGACAATTGCAGTCAACATGTATGTAAGATGTAACTAAGCTCGGTTAGAGCTGCATGTGTTAGGTACTTACAGTACTGTAATTAAGTAGAGATACCTCTACATGAGTTAAGTACTTACAATGAACAGAAACGGTGATGTTAACAGTGGCCGCGCCTTGGGAGTTCACGGCTTCGCAGGTGTACACGCCGGCGTCGTGCCGGGACAAACGGGTCATGTTTAACATGTTGCCCTCTGATATTATTCGATCGTCTGCAAGGAAAAAATACATCGTTATGTCACACGCAGAAGAGTCCACGAAAGATCGGGACAACCAGTTATTTCGTTGCCAATAATCCAAATAATTTCCATACTAATTTTCAATATCAATTTAATTTTGAATTTGTGAAAAACATATTCTATATTCATACATAAATATCACTATCTACGTAGGAAAACTAATCAAGTGCAGTTTAGAAGTAAACCCTGAAGAGAAACAAACACACGGACATAATCACATTTAAAATCTTGACGAATCAATAGAACACTTTGATGAAGGAATAGATTTAGACGATGAGCTGGTTCAATGTGTGTCCAAGCTCCAAAGAAATAATTGGTTTATTTTTGTTGCGATATGTATAATAACATAACGGGTATTAATAATTTAATACATGTATCTTTATTTTAATGCACACAAACAAGTGAAAACATTAATTAATGAAATAAAATTAGATCAAAGTATTTCTTTGAACAGTGATGACCCCAAAATTTCATATTCGAGTTGATTAAAGACATCACAATCGCTACTAGATTTGATGAAACCTCAAGATTGGGTCAAGAGTCGAGAGGTACCAAATGAATTATTTACGAGGGAGATTAAATTTCTCGAATTCCGGTTATTCCACTTTTGAATCCGGATATGGCGTCTATATAAACATTATGTTTTGCGTTCGCTTTATGGTTCATTATGAGATAAATTTTATATCCGGTATAGATGTAAATCGTATATAACATATAGTTAACAATATGTATGTTATCTGCGTAATGTTAAATTGGGAAACGTGAACACTGGACATTTCCGCAGGTCCAAATCTAACATCATTTATTACATAAGTGTCCCATAGCGGGCGTGGCCAGGGTGTGTAACCGTTTGACTAACTTAGGTATCATCCGTTCCAATTGAGTCGTTAAGACTACTTAAGTGATAAAGGGGAAAAAGTTTAGGGTCGAATATCGTTACTAGTATTTAAAGATAAATGAATAACATCATGAGGACACATGAATTTGCTGCTATTAACTAATCATCATAATTGTCATCGTCAAATCATCAATATTGAACACGGGTTTTCTCTTAGAACCAGTAGGGTTTAGGTCATAGACTGCCACGCTTGTTAAACTTGACAGACTTCACACGCCTTCGAGAATATTATAGGATCAATGTGTATAAGATTCCTCACGATACTATTCTTGACCAGTATAAAACGTAGTCATAATAATAATAAAAAAAAAATCGATCCATATTTCATTCCACTGTTGGAATGTGGGTCTCATTTGGTTTTTTTTTTATAAACTCTAAGTTGTGCAGGGAAGGTAAAAACGTAGTATCTCTTGTTAAAAATGACACTTTACAAAATCGGAGGCACGTGTCCAATATAGTAGAAAATCTAAATCACTCAGCTACCCTTACTATCAAGCAATTCCCAATCATAATTTTATATCTTCATTTTTATTCTGGCATTAACTGTAATAAGCAATTATAAGTTTTAGTTGTATTATTGGATAACGAGATAACTTTTGACGTACATACACGTACAAGTATTAAAACCTAATGCTGTATGTATGTATCTGATTAATTTAGTTGGGAATGCTTCAGACGTATTAATGTAATTCATTTTCAGAAATGTTTGCCATCTCGTCAGAAGCTTTGAACAAATTTTAAGGAGACTTTGATTAAGTTTGCGCGACACCAAAATTGTTCGTGCGAGAATCGTGATAGAAAATGTGTGTATTTAAAGTGTATAAGGCGAACTCTTTCAACATGAATTACATTTACAACCCTCTGTGTTGTTCGCTAGTTTTTACCCGCGGTTTTTCTTGCGCACAGGTGCAACATCTGTCCACCAAATAATGTCTCATATACTGTCCCCGATGGTAGGTTTTTGAAATACCTGATTACTTCAAAATAGACTCTAATCTTCTGAATTCGACTCTGATCAGTTCTGGTGAAGATAGTTGAATAAATAATTAAAAAATTCCAATTCTGACTTACTCGCTGTGCTATACGACGACTGTGTTATAGGCAACCCATCTTTAGTCCACGTGTAGGTGATGCTCCCAGGGTTGCCGTCGGCCCGGAGCACAATGATCAGCGGCTCGTTTTCAACGCCAACAGTGGTGTAAGGGGTCGTTTCATCGAAAATAGGGGCATCTGAAATATAGCAGTTAATTGCTTCCATGCTTTTTATGTGTCTACCTTAATTTTTATAGTTTTACTAAATCTAATAATATACATTGTCTTTGGCGGGTAACATGGCGCGTTTCTATGGCGTGTAAAATGTGATTATTTAAATGAACATCCGAGGTACTCTTTAAGCGCTATGACATGGGGATCTTTGAATAACCTGGAGGAAGTTCTTGGAGGAAGGAGGAAGTAGTGGTCGTTCTGGTACTATAGAAATTCATAGGAGACATCCATTTGCTTTCACGTGGCTCGACTGTCTTTTTGTCAGGTTAACTTAAAGAAATAATTTCTTTTACAGACGACTTACCATTTACAAAAGGAATTTTTCTATAACAAAATAGAAGCACATCAAGAATTTTTTTTAGTCACAAGGTTCTGAAGTTTATATGACATGGATCAAATTAATATTGATAATATTAAAACGTAAATGGATATATGAAAGATAGGAATCGGAGCACATACCTACATCATATATCATATTCTTGACTCTTTATAAAATACTTCGAAGAACATAGTGTAATTATTTCATTCATCTAATAAATATCAATTACTGCTTTAAAATTAACTATTACACGAAAGTAGCCCTCAAGACAAATTTAAACATGCTAGTACCCTGCAAATCCATCAATTTCCAATGGAGCATGGTGGTCGAGTGTACTGCCCACTTGCGGGAAGAGAGTTGCTGAGCAATGACGTTAATTAATGGCTTTTAGTCAAACCAATTTTCACTCAAAGGAAGTCGCATGGAAAACCAATAGCTGTAATAACACAACTCCTGGCTAAAGTCATACATATACATATGTATATACAAAGTTGCTAACTACTAGATCTATACGGAAGCGTTTTACGCTTCACTGATAATCTTCATCCGGAGTATTGTAACTTCCCTGATTTGCTGTATAATAGTCTCAAGATTGTCAGTTGTCTGATCGTCGATGATTAAGCTATAAGACTTCAGCGATATATCGTATTACTTTTATTCACTAATGACTTTTTTATATGTATTGTTGTGTCCTCAAGTCAGGCCAGGAAATGCTTCTCCTTACAGACCTGATATGGTTCTTCTACATATTTTTTTAATTTTGTATTGTGTATTTTGTAAATATATCTAAGACGTCCTAAGTTTGTATTTTTCTTACTTATATCTTGCTGCATATTTTTCATACGTGTTGTCAGTAGTGTCTTCTGGTACCAGTGTGTTAAAAGTTTTACTTTGATGAATTTTTGAGTGCATAATTCAATATAAGCTTTTCGCTAGTCTTCGTAGACAGCAAATGCTTTGTGTTTATAGAAAAAAGCTTTCAATTATTTTTTAAAGAGTAATAAAAGTTTGTTAATATGTTACATCAGAGGTGATAGGTTGACACTCTGCTAAGGATTGCAATTACATAGTTAATTCAAAACTGAACCAGAATATTCTGACATTAAATATCGATTTCATCGAGCTGTTTCCTGATAACATAATAAAACCTCGCTCGCTACTCGCAATGAGCCCGCGATCAGAGACCTACTTAAGTAATTTATAGTTGCACTAATATCTTGGATTTGAACACATGTTGAGGTTTCTACAAATAGTTCTAGCTTTCCCAAGCAGCGGGCTTAATGAACCCTCGATGCTAGACAGGCATGACGTGCTGAACTTGCTTAAACATGTCATTTAACACTTAATCCGGCTTAAACTAGAATATATATGCAACTGTTCGTAGAACAACCGTCGGAATACGGCTTTCGCTTTGAGTGTTTACATATATATGTACACAATGTTCCTGGTATACATCTGTTAATAATTCTCTTAATAAATATTGATGTTCGAAGTTTGTAATAGATGCCATTTGATCTATAATCCACATGTGGGTTAACATTAATTGTACAAACACTACCGTCAGAGGATTATAATTTGGTTGGAGTAAAAATGATCGAATAACGTATATCACTCCGGGCTTATAATTAAAAAAATACCATTCTCAATTCGTTTGGATTGTGAAAAGTATCCAAGGTGAAATTTATTTATAGCCCTGTAAAGGAAGGTGGGTGGTACTTTTATCACACATTACCATCGCGGAACGTGTTTAGATAAAAAGGCGGCTAAAGATACATTTTTATAACGTTAACAAGGACTCCGTCGTGGGCTATTTGCTGAATAAATGAATGCCGGCGTGTGACGTTCGTGGCCCGAGACCATTAATACCAGAAAGGGATAAAAACCTTGTTAAGACAGACGTGAAAAGGGATTTTTTTGGAACACCACCTACCCTATAAGGGTGTAGTTTCACAGCTGGCGAGTAGCGGGAAAAAGTGTTGTTGTCGTGACAGCATATCAAGTTATCTATATTTGAACGTCACATTTACTTCTTTGATGTTAACATTTTTATAGAGAGTTCTAGTTTTTTTTTGGTCAAAAGATACGATCAAATTGGCATTGATCCTATGCCGGAAAATAAGACTATGGGAGAACAATGATTGATTTGTTTGAAAAAATAGTGTATCGAAGAATTGTTTTGCTTTGTTCTAACGAACTAGTCCCATAATATTAAGAATATATAGAATATAATAATGATAGATAGACAAGTAGATAGACAAGTAGATAGACAAGTAGATAGTAATGAATAATTAAACAATAAAATCATCAACATGTGTATGCAAAGGAATTAATCACAACGACTGTTAATTTATATTTAATATTATAAAGGTGTTTTGTTTTCTGGTTTGTTGGTTTGTCATTCCTTCACGTAGCGTGTAAACTACGGTGTGGCTTACACTTTTACTTAGAGGCAGTAGGTATAGTGAACGGAGAGCGACATAGACTTTTTATCCCGAAACTGAAGACAATTCCTTTAGGATTCAAATACAGAATAATACAGTAGAACGAATTTGTTTGAAATTTGGTTGAAAAGTAACTTAAAAGTGTTAAAGGACTCAGTCTATTTAAAATATGGTAATCAAATTATATAATATTTTTTAAATCAAACCCTAAAAGAACAAATGATTGTACAGCAATTCCTTCGAATTAAGTCCAAACGAAGCCACAAACAATAACTAGTTCAACACAAATTTAAATAAAGAATGTTGTGAGTTGAATAAACGTGTATATTAATTACAGAAGGGAAAAAGGCCTGAGGAAACACCGCCCGCGGGAAAAACCCTCTTTCCATACAATGGTCGAAGGGCTTCAACATATACTGAGCACAGTCAATAAAGTTTCAGCGCTGATGATTAGAGAATTGGTGGACATTATAAGAAGGGACAGTATAGAAGATGTGTATATATATACACGTGTATTTTTAAACTTTATTATATTTCGAAATATCCGATCGAAATCGGAAGGTTCAGTAACCGGGTTGAGTGTCTGAAGAGAATGATAATGTTGAAGAGGCACGTCAGGTCTTTAAGAATAGATATATTTGGCACTCGAACCTCTCTGCTCACCATTCAAGGGGCCTGGCGTAATAGTGTAAAAGTATTCGTTTACATATATCAAAAATTTGAGATCGATACTAAAAAACAATTTGTAACTCAAAAAATGTACTGTGAATGAATGACGAGACGACTGCTACGAGTGAATGATTGAGTGTAGGATACAAATTCCAATCATGCATACTAGCATTGTTTTCGTTTACATAGTAGCTTGTGTTCACGGTCAGCGTACTGTTGAATACTTTGACCGGCCTGTTAGTCCACTGGTTAG
>DWME01000315.1:0-36520 GCA_018244795.1 Parelbella ahira ahira | reverse complement strand
CATGTAAAACAGAGAGCACCGAGTTTCAAATTTCCTTAACCTTATTAAGGTCATATACATTGATCACTCTTATCATGTACGCACGCCATTTTCAGAAACATATAGACTATCAGCTGTCTATTTAGGTCCCATTGTTGGGCACGAGTTTCTGGTACCACTGCGAAATGCTTGATTCATACTCGGGAACTTAATTGGCGGGTATACAGATTACCTAGTGACCGATTCGGATTTCGGATGTTTTACAATCGTCTTTAACGTCCCGGCGAGGTTTATCGATTGTTACCCGAAAATAACAATCGGGATGGACTGTTTAATGTTTTTTCGGAAGCACAAAAATGCTCATGAATATTTGCCTCTACGAAATCCTACCTACAAATCACCTATTAAAGATCCAACCGCGTACGGGGTTGGTTAACTTATCATTTTACTTGCGATTTGCGACGCTTCAAAGATACATTAACGGTACATTAACTTATTTATGGATTATCTATGATTTCAATAAAATATTTGTTAGTAGGTGTAGGTACCTATCAGTATATAAAGCTACTGTAATAAGACTTGCTTAACCCCTTAACACAATTGCAGTCCTCGTACGTGTTCGCGAGTACATAAAACATGTCCACACAGCCACAGCATGGCTTCTGCCCTGTGTACACTACTTGACACTACGTGGAAACATTACGCTGCAACCCACCACCCCTTCACTTTCCGCCATCATGATTTTGTAATACCATTAAGGCGGGAACCGACTTCTGAATCCATACAAAACGTTGCGAATGCATGTAAAATCCCTAATAAGATTTAGTTACTGCAAAGCAAAAGCGTTCCATTTTATGTACATCAATGGTTAAGTAGTTATTACATACTTACCTGCTTATGTTCATTTAAAACATAACTTTGTATGCTGTTGTAAAACGAGTTTCAGTTCTGTTGCTAGAGCTGTCTTAAGAAATAAACAGTACCTTTGTACATTTCTCTTACCGTTTAATTTCTTTTACTTTTGTCTGTGTGCATAAATAAGTGAACAAAAGTTTAGATTTAAATTATTAGAAGCTCACGTCTTTTGGTACGTTGCTTTTATTTTACTATAAAATGTTTCGTGAGTATTTTTACACATGATTATATATTTACCGGCTTAACTCACATAAATTTTTCGGGATGGCCCGACTAGTTTCGGTCCTGTACGAGATTCTTCCTCATGAGCTTCCGCCGCTTGCAGCGAGGTCGCGGCGGAGACTGATTGATTGATATGAAGTTATTTGATTCTTAAAGGACAGAAAATAAAATCCTAAAGACGAATCTCGTTTTTTTTTATCAAAATATGTACTTTTAAAATTACGAATGCCTTTCAAGTGTATGAAAAAATTATTGTCGTATCAAACACGGGACCTAGGTACATTTTTTAAACGAGGCATTTATTGATCGGATTCGCAAGTGCAAATTCTTCTAGAAGTTCCACATTTTATTGCATATTTATATGATTTACCTTCAACAATAAAACATCATTATTATCATAGTGGTATATGGGTACCACAAACTATTAACCTCGAGTTTCCTAAAAACCTGTGAGCATTTCTGCCTTGGTTTGTAACCGTTTTTATAGGCACGAACTCCATGGCATAATTATAATAAATAAATCATACTTCGACACACTTAATCACAAATCTGTCCCAATAGACACCTACAACATAGCATGACATTACGCCTGTATTTTCCTGAAAAGGTCAGCAAAAAATTAGAATCGACATGCCCATTTCACCTGTTATAAAAGCCAGTAAGCCTATTGCCGTAACGAGGAATGTCGTATAATTAAGTTATGGAAAAGGGATACTGTCATAAATCCAGACTCCGAGCTATTACTAGTTATTACATACAGTGAATTTTGGATGATAAAACGGCTTTCACTCAGAAATTCTTAATAAAATACAGAGAGCTGCAGAGTCGTTACAAAGTCCAGTAAAATGCATCAAGGGGCCATATGTCATACTCACCCTACCAATATGTAATCAGGTCAAAAAATATTCCAAGTACATTTTTATCAAGATTTCTTTGTACTGTTTTTCGTAAGAACAACAGCTTACATCGTGATTTTAATATGCTATAAGTCCAAGACCTGAACTATCTATTTCTTAAAAATCTGCTTATCATTGAGGTCAACTACATATAACCCAGTTTAAGAAATACTGGTTACTCTCAATAGAATATATGTCTGGTCTGGAATTGGATGCTTAAGTCCTATAACTTAGTTTGTCTTGAAAATATCCATAACTCGACAATCATCTGATCACCATCCAAATATTGACTTTTCCAACATTTATTATCTTTAATTAGATCATGTGATTCCATGTAAAACACTTGCGGACTGTTTAATCTAAAAAGAACCTGTGATCATGTGCTGCTTGGTGCTGGTATATGTGTGAGGATTGATATTGATGTTGTTTAAAAAAATCATACTGCTGACAGTATTTACCGACTGACTTTTTCCGAATTCAACAATTACATACATATAATCAAATTTTGTGCTGAGTATGGCTTTTCTTGTTATAAACCCCATTGTCTGGTATACAAAGCTTTTACAATAGTAATTTATAAAGTAATGATGGTATAAAAATTAATTTAAATTTATGTATCAGTCAATGGCATTCCAAGATTTGTCTTTAAGCAAGTGTGTACTTCTAAATTTTTTTTTTATTCTCGATAATTGAGAGTTCACTTAGGAAGTACTCTTGTGGATTTTGTTTACTTTATATATCACATATGTATTAAAAAATATTTCAACTAAAAATAGCACAAACTATCACAAAATGGAATATAATATTAATAAAATATATATGATTCAAATTAGAATATGTCTGAGAATCGGGATTTCAAAAGGACAAACAACATGATTTGCAAATCTGTTTAAGATAAAAAATGTGCATTTATAATTTTTGAAAATGTAGCTATTGATATTCAAAGAAAAATATCATTTATTAACAAATAAATTGAATTATTTAAAGAACAATTTATAAACATATCACAAACAATAAAATATCTGCTCTAAAATATTGCAATGAATGTAATTAAAAATTGGTAAATGAAAAAAATGGATAAAAAATCACAGATTTACACATACTTCTCAAGCCTTAACTATTTTAACATTACAATTAACTTACTCATTTGTAACACATTATCAATTTTATTCTACACATGTCGTTCCACACTTCCATCTGTCACATGAACACAAACACTTACAGTATTTGTGTAACATAGATGAGGCAAGCCGAGCATGTGTTATATGAAACATTTAGACAAAGCAAATACAACCAGCACTCATTCAACATATTCTGCACAATTTTACAAATATTTTTTTATAATACATACAATAAACATATTTTAATAAAGTGAAATACAATTGTTCCAACTGAAAACCATATATTGAAGTGAGTGTGTGACACTACATACATTATCACAGAATTAAAAAAAAAACAACATGTTTGAAATTAGTCATCCCAGTTCACCTGGTGGCAGTCATGCCACACAAATGTGCCTTTAAGTGTTTGAGGTGCTTCCAGTGCCAGGTAAAGAGGGGCTTTAGCGCCTCGCTCGGGTGTGAAGTCACCCATTCCTTTCGTCATTTCAGTTTTCACAAAGCCAGGATGTACACAGTTTATGGATATGTTTTTACCCTGCTCATTGAATTCGCGCTGTTGGACGAACGTCAGCGCTGACATCGCAACCTTGGACACTTTATAATCTCCAAAGTGACCGGCAAATGACACAAATGCGTTTTTACCAGTTTTGGCTGCTTGTAAAAAGTCGTCTACGAACTGTAATATTTCGTATACTGTTAAATCATCCTTAGCCAAGATGTCCAGCCACATTTGTTTCCTGATATTTGATAACAAACCCCAATCGCTACTAATGTTGATAATGCGAGCCTCGTTTCGTAGAAGAGGGTACAATATTTTGGATATCGTCAATAGACTATTAAAATTTGTGTCAATAAGTTTCTTGGCATCTTCGTACGACGAAACAGACTTGTCGAAATCTAGTATACCGGCGTTGTTTACCAGAACATCGATGCCAGAGTGGTTGCTTAAAATAAATGCTGCAAATTCTTTGATACTGTCTTCGCTCGTAACATCCAAAACGTGAAACAACGGTTGCAAGCCTAACTTTTTGAGTTTCTCTACAGCTTGTAGCCCCCTATCTTCGTTTCTAGCTGTAAGGTACACAGCACCATTGAAATTTTGACAAAGTCCTTTTACGATTTCGAATCCTATCCCTTTATTACTACCCGTTACTACGGCTACTTTGGTTTCCATTTTGTACATAAAAATTTAGAAACAAAATTTTAGAAAATACTACGTTGTAAAAATAAATAAATTTATATTTTTCTAACATTACCAATCACACTGACATGACTGACATTTCACCGCCCGGTCATTCTGACGTTTGTTATCGCTTCATTAATGTCAATTCAACTGCATTGATTATTATGCCATGCAGGCAAGTATAGACCTAAATTAAGTTTTATTAACGTAACCTTTAATTGCACTGACAAAACATTCACAAAAAACTTATTCTCTGTTTTCTAACAATGTGCAATATGTTTATAGACAAGCATTTTTTTAAATCAAAACAGGATATCGTATCCTAGCGAAGAGACTTATTAATACAAGTGGACTTTTCTTAGATAACAAATATTATACCGAACTTCTATACTGATTCTATATCTCTCATAAAGTTAGGATTATCTGCAGGCAATTCGACTTAAACTATTAGAAACAAAATGTATACCAGATGAAGAAATTGACTATGGTCAGATAACCAATGGAATATCCTTTTCTCACACGAGACAAGATTGTGCAAATAAGCACAATACTCGGTCACGTTTCTTAAACGTTAACTGTTTAATGTTCAAAGTCAGGGTGTCATATGTTTATATCACTATTTGTATAATAAAATATAACTGCATAGAGGTAAAGATTTATTACAACTACAAAATCATACATAATTAACATATAATTACAAATCAATCGCAAACTACATATTTACACACAACCTATCTGAAAGATCTTTGTTGTTCTACATAAATTGAAACTTAAAATTAATAATCTGTAGAATGTGTTGATTATTTTTACAATTACAACTAATAACGTGAGAATCAATCAATTTTAACAGCTGCATAGATTTTTCTAATAAATGTGTAAGCTGCGAAAAACCCAATGGTACCAGTCAGAAGCCAGAATGTCAACACCATGAGACCTGTTGTTATAAAATTAATAATTTTAAACTAACAATTCTGTGACATAAATTTCAACATTTCATTTTTACACAACATACCTGTGTATCCAACATAAAGCAATGTAGGAATGAATTCAGTTATGTCCAATTTGGTAAAGAAGTAGAATATTGAATATATAAAGATATATACAGCAGATCCTCCAGATACAATAAAGCTCTTCCACCACCAGTGGTAATCCTAAAAACAATGTTTTATATATTTACAACTATATTATCACCTTTGTATCTCAATTTAAAAAAGGAACAATGGTATTATACCTCTCCACAAAGTTGGAAATAAACCATCACTATTGATATCTGTGATACAGAAACAACCAAGATGCAAAACACCAGAAACAGGAAACCAAACAGATAGTAGAACTGATTTTCCCATAATGCATTAAAGATAAAGAACAACTCTATGAACACAGCTCCAAATGGAAGTATACCAGCCATTAAAATACTGAAAAAAAAGGAGAGTCATCAGTTAATTGTCAGAAAATATTGTCAGACGTAAAAAGAAAAAATATTCTTACCATACAAATATGTTCATATACCACACTTGTTCAGGGACTTTTCTTGGTATAAAGTTTGTCCTTACTGGGTGTTGAAACGGTTGCTTGCGACACCCAAAATAGTATCCCAAATATACCAAAGGAAGTGATATGCAAAACCAGAGACATAAAAGCGCCATCATGGTAGAAAATGGAACAGCTCCACTGGAATGTTTTCCCATTATAAAAAAATTCAAGAAGAAACATGTGCCAAAAACAATTGCTGGGTATATAATAGCTGTGAGAAATGCAGCCTGTTTCCATTGCTTCCCTTTCATTGTATTGTACAGTCGAGCAGAGTAGTAGCCAGCAATAAGACCCATAAACACATACAAGAATATAGCGGCAGTCATTAATGCACCTCTACTGGCTGGTGATAACATACCAAGCATAGCAATAACTGAAAAAAAATGACAAACACTATTATAACAATGATAATATCTTGGGACATCTCCACACAGCCACCTCCACACAAAGTAAGCTACAAGAGAGCTTGTGTTAAGGTAACCAGATTAATGATAAACTACATATAAATATTTAAACACTTATATAGATATTTCACCTAGACACAGAACAAATTGTTATGCTATGCAAATATTTATTCTGAGTGGGAATCAAACCAATGTTCTCCAGAACAATTGGTATGCTTAAGTTCATTTTCAAATAATAATCAATAAAAAATAGGCCCATAACTTACAAATAGTTATTAGTGACATAAGGAAGACTTGGATCCCACTGCCAATGACAGCAGCAAATAGCATTCTTTTTGGTGGTGGTCTAAAAACATCACCATGGACCAATTTCCAGCCAGTCTCTTCAATCATCTCATCAATACACTCATCTGAATTGTATCTGGCAATGTCTCTCCTTAATGTTCGTACCATGATCATTGTCAATATACCTTAAAATATGTTAAATTTGAAAGTGACCTTATTAAATTAAAATACTGGAAATCAGGTAATTAATTGGTTACAAAGAAATTACTACCTGACAAAAAGAATAACACTACTATAGAATTAACTATAGAAAACCAATGTATTTGGACATCTTTCATGCCTAAATATATGTCCCATCTCGAAGCCCAGCTTATATCAGACTCTCCCCACACTACGGAATATGTGAAGTACAGCTTTGTACCAGTGTCTTCATTCACCAATTGTGGTTTTGGGTTGGATGGTATTTGACAAGATTCATCAACAAATGTCAATTCTTCCTTATCAATGGAGAATGTTTCTACTTCAAATCCAACAACTCTATATGAATCCCTGAAAATGTACAAAATTAATATTTATCATACAATGTATTCTTTTAAAACCCTAAAAATATACACAATTTTTTTATCATGCTTAACGCCATTGACACACACCATGTGTGCTTATCAATTTTATTGCAGTGCCAGCAATACTTATGATGTATTGTGTCCCAGTAATATTTAAGATATGAATTAGTGTTGCCTATTCACAATCACATTTTTTTCTAAATATGAGATATAATCAAGATTTGTTGGGTGGCCTGGCTTTTTCATCTCAGGAAAAAAAATGGTAATTTCATTTACTATGTTAAGAAAAAAAAAGATTATCCAAAACATGACCAAAACAAAAATACTCACTGACTATGCTTATGGTATTTGAGCACTAATTTCAAATGATTATTTATATATGCCTTTCCTTTAGACATGAATCCAAGCCTATATCCTTGCTCAATAGTCCTCTCAAGGGTCTCACTGTTGATGATTCTTGTAGCTACAGGCAAGTTGTCAACTAATCTTAAAATCAAATATTAGAATTTTCAGTTATCATCAACTATTTTCAAAGTTACCCAATACACATACCTACTCTCAGTATGTGAACAATAGGTTGAGATTTCACACACCTTAGAAAATATTAAACATTATTGAAAATATTTGCTTATGATTTTTTCTTTCATTATTATAGTGAATAAAAATTAATCTAAAAAAATATACTAAATGTCTTATAGTTAGGGGAGCATGCCAGTGTTTTAATAGCCAAACTGTATAGCTATAGTAGAAGGCTAAAAACCAAGCCACTAAGCTATCACTGTTGCTTTAATACTGCCAAAATATCATTCCCAAACATTAATTTGTAAAAACCAATCAATCCAACTCCAGTTCAAATTTTTTTTTTTCAGTACATGTAATAGTAAAATACATATATTTAAATATTTTCCGTTATTAATAGTACAAATGTTACACTGAGAGAGTAAAAATTTGCATGTAAAATCTTAGTCCTTTCATTAGTCTACTGATTCCACAAAACTGGTTATAAATAGGTAACAACTAAGAATGACTGTCTGCCGTGGAATATGGTATGAATAGAATACATATTGTAGATGCAGAGCTGATTGTACAGAAAAATTGTGTATAATTAGTAAGAATCAGAAAATTATATCTAAATACAGGAGTCATTTAATGACTGTAATCGTAAAGTATATATGGCACCTATAGCTCGTAATTTGCATAACCAAAATACCACAAAATTAACTAATTCTGATAAAATTACTTTAAAATAACTTACAAATGCACAAAATATTCATGCTCAATGCGATTGGCGACCTTCTCAGACTCTTCTACACTCCAATTCATAGGATTATTTTTCTTGTGACACAAAAGCCTACATTTTATGTTCTCTGCCATATGCACCTCATACGGAGTATTTACGATGCGATCCCCTCTAAGAACTTCACCTAAATTCTCCGATTTGTATATAAAGGTTCCATTTTTGGGTAAGCACAACGGCAACGAGTAATATTCATAGGGTAACTGCGTGTGTATACTTGTCATTTTCACAGCCTTCACTTCGATTCTTTGACCTTTCTTAAATTCAACCGGAGCGACACCCGGAACGTAAAATCCATAACTATAACATATAAAACTAAACAAAATAAAGTATGAATGAACCTGAAAATATAAAAAAGAAAATTAATTAAAACAAACACGTGGAAATCTTAATTCATAGATATATAATGCGCGATATAAGAAACTCACTTCTAACATGTTTACCATTTGTATCACTTATATATTATTCACATCCAAATTAGAAAACAATTATTAACAAACATATCGACCATTTTACCGAAATTTAGATTTGACTTGATATTTTGACGTTGACATTAGTATTTATAATTACACTTAATAAAAAATCTTGAAACTATACAGCCAACTATTTGTCATGCTGTGGTTGAATACATTAAAATTCTGTTACTTTGAGTATAAAATCAACGTATAGAATTAATAATAAGTTCATACCTTATTTTATATACATTTCTAATAATAAATATTCGCTATTCGCACTAACATGAAAAATGAAAAAAAAACCTATATAAAAACATAGGTTTATGATTAATCAATTGCGAATATCGAGGTACTCGAAATAGTTATGAGCGTTTAAATCGTCTATTTCTATATGTAACATATTGCAGGTATCGAATTGAAGAAGTTCTCATACGCCAGGCATGCATGTCATTATTTCGTCTCTAGTAAAGAAAATCCGCAACAGTTCTGTCAACATTTAACACTTAACATTTTTATAAAACTGAGGATTACCGCAACATTTTATACTTTTCCAATATGCAAAAATTGTCACTATATTATTGCACATACTGTACATTAATCAATTCATTCATAATATGTCTAAGGATGCCTTTAAGGTCCAATATTTCGCTCGTTACTTGTGACAAAATTACTACGATATAACTTCACATTCCCTTTAGTGAATTACAAATTTAGGTCGCTATAATTAACAATAAAATTATCAAATTTTTTATTAATCCATTATTAAACATTATCAACCATCTAGCGAAATGTACACCACTAGAACGATTTGATTCGATCGAGAAATCGATGTCTATGCGAAAACCATAGCCTATAGAAAATACAATGGACGAAACGAAAATAAAATAAATAAAATAACACCGGAGCGCGTTGCTCTGATGCTCTCTTTTTGCGCAATAGTATAACGTTTTGTTCTTTTATATACAATAAACTATGTATGCTATTTATTAGTTCATAGCAAAGAACTGGAAATTGTACTTTAACCTCTCTAAGTTTGAGTATTAAGGTTATAGCACTACTGGTTATTTGGTTAAGAGGGCAACATGGTTCAGGTAAATATGTTTCATTTGTATAGAATACTACACGTACAAATATACTAGCGTGTAAACTAATTTTTGATAGAACTATCATATAATTAAACGTGTAGCGCTTTAATATTTGCTCTTGCGGTTATTTTGTTTTTGTATTGCAGTGTATATGACTTCTAATCGATTTGATTTTTTTTTCTCTCTTCCAGGCAACGGATGAAATGGAACAACCGGATTTACCTCAAGCATTGAATCTGCTTACGGAAATGAACAGCAACGTACAACAGGTATCGCAGCTGGTGGACAACATGTTAAGACGGGTTAAGAGTGGTGAAATTACAACAGACAAAGGGTTGAGTTTCCTCGAAATGAAATATCAAATGCTTCTCAGTTACTTGATAAACTTAACATATATAGTTCTTAGGAAGTGTTCTGGTGAGAAAATTGAATCAGATCCATCTATTGACAGACTCATTGAAATACGTACAGTACTCGAAAAGATACGTCCCATAGACTCTAAGTTGAAGTATCAGATAGACAAGCTTGTGAAGACTGCAGTTGTTGGGGCCACTACAGAAGATGACCCACAGTCTTATCACCCCAACCCTAACAACCTAGTCAGTAAGATCCACGAAAGTGATGAGGAATCTACTGAAGCATCAGATGGCGAAGTTGACAAGAGAAATAAATCTAGTAAGTCAAATATATATGTGCCACCAAAACTAGCTGCTGTTCACTTTGATGAGAGTGTTGCTCGAAGCGATGCTGAAAAGAAGATTAAAGAAAAGTCAAAGAAACAGTTCCTTAATTCAAGTATAATGAGAGAGTTACGGGAGGAATATTCCGAGGCACCTTTAGAAGTTACATCTGGGAATCATGTAAAACAATCAATATCTAAGTATGAACAAGAAAAGACTGAGTACGAAGAGAATTACCTCACCCGATTACCAGTTACGAAGGCAGAGAAAAACCGTAGGAGAAAGCTGACCACAGTTGGTATGTTGGCCGATGAGGTGACTGGAAGTAGATCCATGGTACGTAAACATAAGCTGAAATCAAAGAAAGGTAAAGGATTCAAAAGAAGGCGCTTTCAGTAATAAAAGATGACACACAAACAGTTTTACTTGCATTTTTTTATGTAATTATTTGCTACTTTTTGTAATATGACAGGTGATACAGAGTTTTATAGATACACAGAAGAGATAAATTAATATTGCAGTAAAAATCTCCATGTATAATTAATGTCCTCAAAAACTTATAAATATACAAGAAAAAAAAAACAAATTCAATACATAAGAAGTACAATTAATGGCAGTACAATGTGTTAAGATTAAAAGAAAACATTTTCATATATTATTAATTTCTATGAAAATGACAGCAATAATTATGGCTTTTCTCACATGAACAAACTAAAAAATATTGATATGAATCACACTATCAAAAAATTGTGTAACATAATAGTCAATACATATTTTAGAAAGAGCTTAAGTTTTTTTTACAACTCAAGGCTATGGGTGTGTAGGTTATTATAATTCTTATGTTTTACATACATAGGTGATCACTAACCTCTGGAAACATGTATTATACTGTGTTTAACTTGGAATTTTTTAGAATATCTAACATAATATTGACTCTTTTTGTTATGGGAGTGTTCAATTATTAGTGTGATTTGTAATATCATATATAAAAATTGGAAAAAGTAATTTGAACTGCATTTCAGCATATTTAGAATAATAATTAATACAAAGCCAGTATAAATAGTAGATATGTGTTAAACTGAGCATGGAAGTTTACTACATATTTTCTCAAAGAGTGAGGGACTGGGATGTAGTACACTCCTGTTTTATGGTGTATATCCCATAATGGAATAGGGGCTAAGCATCCTGCTGTTTACTGGCCACAAATACCTCCAACCTACTGTTAAGAATTTTAATTTTGAAAAACCCGTAATATCTGACTTCAGGATAAAACCTAGGACCCCTTAGTCAGCAGTTCAATCTTGTTGTGGCAGCACCATGTGGGGAAAACCAATTAAATTGGTATAAATAGATAACAGAAGAGCATTTTGATTAATCAGCCGTATTTCTTTATTTAATATACTATATATGTATTATGGTGATCTATTATTTACTCTTAAAATACTGTTTGAATATTTTATATTTTAGAGTGAATGATTTTTTTAAACCTACATCAGGATCATTTTTAATTTTAATTATTCCTAAAATATGTTGATAAAGAAGTGCCAGTGGTGATGAGGTTGGAAATGATGATTTTATGTTATACATGTGAATCAGTGACTTGTAAAACTGATTTTAATGTCTTTTTCTCAATAAGCTCTGTTGTTTTTATATGTCAATGATTTATGATTGGGAATATTATATTTCATCTTTTAGCATATTCTTTCAATTTCAAATAAGTTTTTTTTATAGATGTGTTGTGAGTATTTATATTTTATACTGAGAGTTAGTGGTCTAACTCACCTTCCTTGCTTATTTATACAAAAGCTTCATTAGTTACAATAAAACTATTTTAGGTTGTTGTAAACATTGTTCAATGTACTCATTCAGATAAATTGTTCTTCACCCAACAGACCTCTCTCTAGTTATTTTGTGTACATATAAATTTAAAAATGTACTTTGTAAGATGTCTTCTTAGGAAAAAAGAATTATAGTATACAGGGTACTCCACTCCTATTTAATTGCTATCCATTATAATTGTATACTTGAGTTATCGAATAATATAGTTGTAGCACCAGTTGTTATAATTTTAAAATATTTATACAGCTTGACAATCATCCTACAGAAATGGATTTATTTTTAGTAAACAGAATTCCAATAGTTTTCCTTTCCACAAATTAAATATAATGACAAAACTGGTATATCAGCAGTAACACAAATGCTTTAGTATCATCTATATCCTGTTATTTCATAATGAATTTAAAATGTAAAAATTTGCTTCAACTTGAAAAACACTTTCTATATATCAGATCAGATCAGTGTAAGGATGTTGAAAGTCATTTATACAAGTTCATGTTTTTACACAAAATAGCAAATTCATAATGTCTGTGTATAAGCTATGAAGTTGTTGGTACCAATAATGTGTTAACTTGTCCATGTCAAATTAACAGCTGAACTAATGTAGTTCTGTAACTTACTGGAGATAATGTTTTGTGATATAAAATTTGTGTTTATGGTTGTATTAATATCTCATATGCTATTTATTTATGTTCCTTTTCTAAACAGTAAAATACGTCCTAAGAGGTGCTATGTTTTAATTTGAAGTACATAAAAAATCACATAGTTTTTCATGATTTTATTTGGTTGATAACATGAACACAAGTTTTATTTGACAAAATTATCTACTTATTATTATTGTACTAAAGTAATATTATTGTTTTCAATTTAGTATAAAAGTGTGAAATATGACACACAGCATATTTTTATTTCGTTTCAAAGATCTATTATGAAAGTTAGCTTACAGAAAATTATAAGTATTATAGACGTCTGATAACACTGCAATGAAAATGTTTTACTATTAAATATTTCGCGATTATTATATAATTTGCCGATTTAACTCACGTATGTATTTACGTGGTAGCCAACAAATTTTGGCGCCAACTGATATCTTTTTTAATGAACTCCCCCCCTATAGCTCCAAGGTCGAGGCGTAGACTAACATGAATTAAACCGGTAAATATAATAATGAGAATGTTGCTAGCGTATATGACGAGCTACGGATTAAAATGCCTTATATGCCTGTAAATAAATCGATAATGAGCTGAGATAATAATATTTAAAGTTTTATACGGAATGCTTTATCTCGAGGAATGATTTAATTTAAGTATAAATGTGTCAATCGTTCGGGAGGATGTGATGGTGTCATTATCGATTTTTTAACTGAGTAAATATTTTTAATTTCATAAATTGTATAAAACACTGAATCTAGCATCCCTTTTTTAAGTTTGTGTACAGCGTATTATAGGTAAAGAGCATTTGATATTATTTTGTATTCACGTGTGTTTTAAGTGGATGGTAATCCGTTGTGGACAGTAGATACATGAGTTTAGGTAGATATCCCGATAAGATGAAGCTTCCCATGGACGTAAATTATGAATGTTCTAAGTCTAACTTAGTTCATTTTCACGCCTATAATCCTCGAAGATGTAGGCGGAGGAATTATTCTGGTGCAGTACGAAATTGCAGGTAAAAATTTAATCCCTATGTAACAAGTTGATGTAGTGAACGTTCTTTTTTGTTACGGCGTAATAGCATTCAAAAAATGCGTAACCTCTTCGAAAGCAGTTCATAATATCTAACTGCGCAACCTTCTGAACGGTGTAAGTCTTCGCGGGTTAAATAAGCATTGGACGCAATTAGTGTTTGAATCGTTTTTCGTTAGTATAATATTCTGTAGGGATATCTACTTGTGTTATCCAGGTCCGTAAACGGAAGTCATCGTTATGGGCCTAAAAACGTGTGACTGATTTTTTTTCAACTAAGTAAAGTATTCTTTATTATTATTCTTTCATTTATTTCAGTAAATTTAATTTTTTAATTTATGTCAATAATGTTATTTTTTAATTTCTTTTGGTGTCATCGAAATCCTTATTTTATCATAATATTATAGCGTGGACAACGATTTATCTAATGATACATATTATTTAGTTCTTAATTTTAATTTAGTTGTTAGTTTTTCTTTTATTATTAGTTTTGATAAAATATTTTTTTATTTGGATCGTTTTGCTAACAGTGCATGCCAGTATTGTTAAATAGTCTGAAAAGTTTGTACAAAGTTTTAACGTTTTATTCACAGTCGATGCTTCAAATAATTTTTGTGTTATATTTGAGGCTGTTTAATGAGTAATTTTTTTCATTTGTTTCCGAAATGGTTTTTTAGTTGTTTTTTATGTGTTGTCATTTATGATTACTTGGACCTATTACTAATATTTAATAAATATATGTATTTCAACAAATATTGTTTTTATTTCTCGCTCAAAGGCTTATCCAGGGTAGGGAAATCTTGAATACACGTGGCAGGGTTGAACGATTGGTATCTAAAAAGTCTCATGTCTCTGATGTGATTGATTGGCGTATGGGTATCCAAGCACTGATAGTCTCCGCGAGGTGGCGCTGTGCCATGGTTGTGGGTGAGATCTGACCGAATAACTCTGTTCAGTAGCCATGGGGGTGATGCCATTGTTAGCTGAAATAATATATTAGGTTATAAACAAACGTATTTTAGAAGAAATACTTTCAATATGTTTTTATCGCTTACTGGCCGAGTGACAGACGGATACGGGTTTCTATAATCGTCTTGCTGCGTGGATATGTAATCCATGACTCCAAAATCCTGGGGCAGTTGGGCCAAATCAGCATTTTTCATAAGCTTGTTCCGTCCTACGGTACTACAAGAAAAATGAAGTTATTAAAGATAAATATTCAACTGCAGTATTAGAAAATGGGGAAGCCCTTCCTCTCTGGAGTTCAGATCCGGTCTGAAGAACATAACTAGGAAAATTTCTTAAGGATTGGTCTCTGAAACCGTCACTATGCTTTTTGTGGTGAGCTGTTCAAGAATAGTATCACGGATATGTCTAATAAAGATTTTCATAGAAATACATAATATATAATATAATATAATATAATAAATAATCCTCGTACTATAAAGAAGAAGTTGATGAAGAAAATGATGAAAATCAAACTGTTACGAAACAGTAGAACTATTCCGAAAATGTCCATAAGGTAAACCCTATATTTTTTAGTAAATACGAGGAAGTATAATACTATTACCCTATAACGTTTCATGTACCAACAGAGGTACCTCCTGGTTGTTTTTCATCGCATCGGTAAACCCAATGTCGTAACAAACTACAATATACATCATAACAAGGGACGGTTATTATAACCAAATAATTGTGCATTTATCGGTTTACCTGCGTGTACTATGCGTGTTGCGGTTTACCTGCGTGTACGTGTGAATTAAATTATAAACTTCAAAACTCAATTAGTAATGAAAAAATTAATGAAACGTGAAAATATAAGTAAATACAGTTTCCTTATCCTCCTCTTTTTTTATCATACATATATCGCTCTGCAAAACAATAATCGTCACTTTCATATGCTTACTAACGCATTTTAAAAATTTTGCCTTTTGTAATGTAGGTATCCAGAGGATTTAAAATATTATACAAGTCTATTAAAAGAAAATGAATTTTTCGCTTACTCAGTGCAGGGATACGACGTAAAATTAACCAAAGGCTTAAAAGCATAAATAGGATCAGTTTTCGTCGAGATTTCTTGCAACATATGATGAGTTTCAGTCTTGGCTGGCATCGTGTCTTGCGTGCCCCACCGCGTGTAGGTGCTGATGTGATTGCTCAAGCCGTCCCGGTACACGTAGTTATCTTTTTTCTCAGCATGAATACGGTAATCCCAGTTTTCAACTTTAACCTGAGCACCATATGTATTTTTCGAAAATAGTATTTGTTGGGGCTTTTTCGCCATGGGAGCTTTCGTCCTCATTTTGTTAGATATATAATTTATAACGTTGTTTAAATTTAGCAAAATGGCAAAATTAAATTTTTAAATCCAACACGTGAAATAACACGCTGTAGTTTTAATGTCACATATTGACAATGTTTTTTTTATTACAGTTCCGCGCTAATAATATCTAACATACCAGGAATGTACTGGAGAAAAAGACACTTCGTATGTGTGTAGGTAGTTGAAACAACTACGGAGAGGACTTGGCTGCCGAAAGATATATGTGTAAAAGGTTAATCATCATCAGACTCGGTTTAAGCATACAGTAAAATATGCTTGAGTTGAGTTTCTATATCGGGGAATCGGTATAGCATTCAATTTTAAAATTACTTTTGATGTCGATAGCACGGCGTACCACGAAAAAAAATTGATTGCATCTACTCTGTCACATGCACAATACGTCGGTAAATTTGATAACTATAAATATGGTGTTTGAGGGACCCAAAATTCATCACAAGAATTCAGACCTTACATGTCCATATTTTAACAACCAACAAAATACTCTGGTGATCGGCAGGCGGTAGCAACGTAGGCGGTGCGAGTAGTTATGCTCTGCGATTCTCAAGCCACATGTTCAGCGTGGGAATTATGGGCAAAACCCTGCTAAAGATGGTTTATGTCAAGTAGGTACTAAATTGAGACTGGTTGATGATGATGGGGCACATTAATACAGGTTTTTCTTTTCTAGTACAAAGGCTTTTGCGACATGTTTTAAATGTAAGGTTTTTAAAGATTAACGATTTTGATTTTTTTGATAATAATGATGAATTAAATAAAAAAAGGATTTATAAATCAAACGTACGGAGTGAGAAACTATTATATTTATTAACACGTTCCCTGTCCATCTTTCATCTTTATACATTCCTCAGCACAAGCAATAAATGCTTCAAAAAATTCGAAGAATGTGATCTCTATATTTAAATCCATTATTTTGTTAAAAGAAAGAATTTGCGGGAATATTAAGGAGAAAACTTTAATCATAAATTTACTAGATAAATTTGCTAAATTGAATAACTTCAGTTCATTTTCCATGTTATTTTTAAATTCATCGGTAGGCAACGCTTCATCTGAAAAAGAGGACACGTTCGATGTTTTAACTTATTTGGCAAATTAAGAAAAATATGAAAATAAGAAGCAAAGGCAAAATAAGAAGATATGTACCAGTAATATAAATCATCTCATCTCCGAAGACGTACGCATTGTGACCTTGTGGGGGTTCGTCCAAGCCACCATTATGTGAAGATTTGTCAAAATCTGTAGTATGTGGTGATCGGCGCACAGCACGCAAAAAGGAAAGTATTGTGCAAGGTTCTCCTATGGTGCGGTACAACTTATAAAGCGCTTGTAAAGGTACCAATGAACCATAGCCGTCCGTAAGCCTCCCTGTCAATGTAATGTAGGTACATAATTATACAAAAACAGCATTGTTACCCGTAGTCTTGAAGTCTATTACTAATAATAATAATATCATTTTAAATAACGTGCCCACTTTCTTTACAACATTTCCACGGCTCTACGTACCTCTTCGGCGACCGACCCCAGGTAAAACATCCGTTTCCATGAACACTCTAAACGCACTGGCTACTATTGTGTCCGGCTTTTTGCCAGGCAGTTGTCTCTTAGCATAAATTTTACTAGCCACCGAAACTAAGCTGTGAATAAATTGCCAAAAATATATCTTTTCAAATGGATCATGTGGAGATTTCGCGAGCCATTCGGGATTACGATGAAATATTCTATCTATTTGCACCAGTGTTAATCCTTTTTCGTGAATATTACAGTCGTAATACAACTGCCACAAGTACAAACGTATTAATATCGGCGTGAAGTTGATCTGTTCAGTGTTGCAAATAGTTGCGTATTGATAGTATATGTTCTTTAGATCTGTTTCGTAGCATCTTAAGGATTTGCGTAGTGAAATTTCCTCGAAATCCACTAAGTCGGTGTTAATTATTGGGGATGCGACTTTTTGGAGTTCTATCCTTGGTACAGAATTAGAGTTATCCGGGGTTTTATTATTTGCAACGTAGTCATTCATAATGGTGTTTCGGACTTCGGTTTCTCTATCGAGGTTATTTAATTCTTCTTGTATGTGGTATCCTAGGCCCACAGTGCTATCACATATATCGAACTGATATGGTTCAGGTACACACACTTGTTTACTATCCCGTATATAATTGTCTGAAGCATCTGTCATGGGGCCAAGATTGTCATCAATAAATAAATTCTTATCGTACAGAATCAATCCATTGTTAGTTACCAATTTCCCAGTACCGTGTTTCTTATTATTTTTAAAGTCCCCTTTGTAAAATGAGCCTAGTCCAAATCCTAAGTTTATGCGTCCATATCCGTTGCGCTCTCCTTTCAACCAGTATCCATGATACGCAATAATAGATGGCAATGACATGGTGTTATTATAATGAGCGTCCCATATATATGTTCCACAACCAGACATAACTCCGTTCTTCCACTCTCCTCTATAAAACTGAGATTAAAATAGAGGTTATTTACGACCATGCAGAGATCAAATAGTGGCAATTATCTTTGTCTATTAATCTTGCGCTGGCTGATACTTGCCCTGCGTGGGTATTATAGGCAAAACTCAGCTGGAGAGGACAGCAGTAGACAGAAAGGCTGATGACGATAGTAATAATGATGATGCTGATGATGATGAAGTGCTAATTCTGAAATAGCAGACTGCAAGCAATTGTAAAGTGCAACAAAATCAGGCGCGATTTGCTGTTATATAGATAGTTAGGTACTAGTGGCAAATTTTCACGAGCGTCTTCATGCTGCGGAGGACTAGTTTAGCAACCGTCTCGTTAATAATCTTTACGTTACGATTATTATCTAAGAACTAATCTTACAAATCAACAAATATAACATCAATCGTTTTATGACTAGGTGGAAGTATACATACATCGTGATTGGGCCAAATCATTAAACCTTTTCCCTCTCCCTCCCTCCATTCCCCTTTATATCCACTAAGGGGGCAATATTCTCGGGATCCAAACCCGTGCCGCACATTCTATTTAACAGATCAATAATATTAACAATAAGCCGATAAAAAAAATATTTCATGTAAAAAACTATTCGCTTAATGACTAACATAAAGCCATTCTCCATCATACGAGTTTTTGAACGTTTTTGAATAATAAATAGCTCCCTTCCCATGTTTCGTACCATCGTCCCACTCTCCAGCATACGATGTTTGTTGTCTGGAATTAACGTAGAGTCCTCTACCATGACGGATGTTCCCAACGAAGTCACCCTCATACCAAGTATCGTCTTTCCAATAAATGGTACCTTTACCATTTATTTCATTGTTTTTAAACTGCCCCTGCAATAAGACGTTATTGTATTTATTTAAATTTAACGTTTAATATTAATTGTTGGAAATTTTCGTACATTCCTTTGAGTCGTTTTAATTACCTACTTACACGTAGTTAGGTACATTTGTACATAGAAAATTTAAAGATTGTGATATTGAAATTTAAGGTGGTCTGATTTTTATAACACGAGCTTTCTTCATTTTTAATTTGTGATTAGATGGTATTTTGTGGAGATGTCCCAGGACATCATTAGATACTATTACATTAACAGTACAGTAAAAACTTACCAAGTACACCGTTCCATCAGCCCATTGAAATCGACCTTCGCCGTGCATGCACTTCATCGATATATTGCCCTCGTACTTATTACCGTTTCGAAAACGAATTACTGCTTTTTCGTCAGCTGCTGACCACCAGCTCTGCTGGGTTGAGTCAATCTGGATCACCAACGTAATTTACTTACTCGTAATTATTTTATGAAATGCTTAGGTGTAAATATGTTGGATAAAAAGCAATATTTGTAAGCTTTATAAATAAGTATATTTATTAAGGATCAAAGGCTCAAGCTACTCCTATTATGTAAGTAAAAGTTATAGTATTAAAAGTGTACTAAAACTTAACCTGCCCGTTAACCATCTCGATTTTAGATCGGCTTCTTTTAGATTTTGATGATTTGACTGAAAATAACAATATTTCTAAATATTTATCATACAGTTGATTTATAATTACAAATTAATTTTATAATCATACCTAAGGTTGATGGATAGTTCAAATAAATGGGTCAGATACTGCCTGATGGAAGAGTCAGAAGTCTCCAAGAACGAGGTGTGTGTATGAAGAGACTCATGAAAGTAGAATAAGCACGTTAGGAGTATATCACTCGGTGCTCTACGCCTACCTGGTGAAAGTCCTCGTATGATGATATAATAATAAGAAAAAAGTTACCACCAGCTGTTTTCTTCTTTTTACTTGTAAGAGTAATGTTACTAGGTGCCTTCCCTGCCTCGATATTTTGATTCAATTCATTCTTCGGTAATCCAATCACCTCCCAAGATTCTATTATAGCATCGAGCATGGATTCGTAGAGCAATGTGATAAGTTCCTTCCGGACTGAACCTTTCGGTCTGGTCGAGAAGGATGCAGCTGACTCGCAGGCAAGGTGTACTGAGGAAGGAGGGCGAGTCGTGGACAGCGTATCAAACTCATATTTATCATATTTTTTATGCTTATTAGGTACAATAATAGAGCTGTCTCGCCTGGTAATGGTTCGCTGGGAGTCTACATAAAACATTGCTAAAATATTTAATTTGATTGATATATATTCAATTTATTTATGTCAACAAGAAAAACAAACAAACGTCAATAATAATAATAAAAATCGTGACGTCACAGATAACACGACAGCTCGTGCCATACAATTTACCATATGACAATTAAAGTTCCCACTAGTTAAAAGTTTTCATAAGATTATTATAAATTTTTCATTTTATTGCTTACAGACGCTATAAATATTACCTACAATAATTCAAAGCTAATGGATTAAATTTTTTAGTTGTGTAGACTTGTGTAGTACCTATACCTATTTCCGTAGATTTACCTAAAATACTTACTTTATTTACCTACTGTGTGATTTTTAATAGAGTGACGTATAATATTAAACCTTAGAAGGCGAATCACACTGAATCAAGTGTATTATAATGAATAATTATGATTATTTTGATGATAATTCAATTATGTATTATTTATTATACCTATAAATAAAAGGATAATTCCACGAAACTCCAAGAAAACTCACAACAATTTGGACAATTCCAAACTCAAGAAGAGATGATTCAAAATTAAATGTACATTTGAGTTAAACCTTTAAGATCACAATTTTGCAGGATTTGCAAGAAAAACATAATTTCAGATTTCATATTGCTGTATTTTGAATAACAATTTGATATTATTTTTTAACTTTGGCTTACGCCGGTGACGAATTTTGTTTTTATGTTGCCATGTTGATATGCTCTCCTCTGAATCGTAAGAGCTTGTTAACTCCTTGTTTAACATAGAATGACCTATCGATGCAAATAGAACTTAGTAAATAATAACGCCAATTCATAAAACAAAAAATTTAAGTAGTAAAGTTGATCTTAACCCAATTTCCAAAATCTCCACGGTCTCCAAAACCGCCAACGGTGGATTGTGGCACCCGGGTTAAGATCTCTGTGGGAATCTGCATCCAAACGCTCGATCGGTATGTTTTCTTGACTCGTTTCTGCCTCTTCCTTCCCCCAACATAAGCTGTAGCAGCATACAACAGTAAATAACACCAAGACCTATAAGAAAACATCAATGATTTGAAACAGCACTAACAAACTTTTCTGCTAACATACTATTTAGCTACGCTTTACGAATTTTTAACAAAATCTTAAATCGAGTCTAATGATATTCGATTTTAAAATTCATTTATTAGATTTAATTTTAAAAATAGTCACAACGGCTATAACATATGATTAAGAATACCTGTAATAGTACACTGCGATATAAAACTTAATAATATAAAAAATATAATACCTTTGATACCATTTCCATTTGGACACACAATCACAGGTGTACGATCGGTATTAAACTGAAGAAATGAACAGAGCATTGTAAATAAGTAGGTTAAATTTAACTTCCGCTACAGAGAGTGCATGTTTCGAGTATAGAAGTGTAACAGTTAGAACATGTCAGGTTGCCGATGTTAGACCACTGAAGCAATTCATTGACCCAAATCAGGAAATCGTGTATTGCTAATAACACTAATACTCAATAATAGTGATAGTTTCATTGAAAGAAATGAGTATACCTACTAAATATGCTTGAATAAACGCAACTGATTCTCGGTCCAATGCGCACGGCTTGAGGAAACGATGTTGCTACAGGAACATAAGACATTAGTAAATTAAAACGATATCAGATTCAAGCGTTTAAATAATCTTACACTGCCCCGGATGCCTTCATGTATTTATTTTTATCGGACTATTAGACATTAAGAAACGTTGCTCGTTGTACCTTCGAGAACAGAAAACACTTCGAGAAATTTCCAGAAGTTTTTATTAAACGTATGCTAAATATCTAGTGCGCTTGTAGAATTTGATTGATCTTTTATTTGTTACTGTGTGACGGTGGACGAAGACTGCATGCTTATCCAATAATGGAACTTCAACAAGCTGACTTGTCCACATGATAATCATTATCAAACCTTTCCCGTTTCACTGCTAAATGTAGGTCCCCTTTTGGAATGAGAAGTGTTAAGGTTATTGTAAACAATGCTTGCCAATTAGTTGCAAGACTTCACACTATTGGAGAACTCTTAAGGCGTCAAGGTTTCTTTACGATGTTTTCCAAAAACTAGTAATTGTGTGTGATAATTATTTTGAAACGCACAGATTTTGTAACTAAGTACACACCAGGATTTGAACGCAGGGCCTCGGATGAGGAGGCTACACTCTTAAACAACTAGGCTAATTTGATAGCCGGTAAAGATGCGCGATCGCAGTTGGTGCGCAAACAGTGGAAAGCCACCATAATGACCGACACTGAACTCTCAATTATGTGCATGACATTAGGAAAGTAAACAACTAGTTTGTTTCAAGTTTTTATTGTAACATCATAAGATAAATTCGTTAGTTAATACTACAATAACAAATTAAATAACATTTATATTTTTTATTTATAACACCCGCACTTGGAGCTTGCTTTAGTGCTTTTAATATCGAAACTATAATTTACAGAAATTAAACAATAAATGCACCCACGATTTAGGTACTTATCTACGAAGAGCTGGGAATTAACTAAGCTCATTTTAGAGCTACAACATCAATATTTCTTATACATATATCTACACTAATATACCATTCGTGACTGTACAATTATTTATTTGAATTTTATGTAACAAAACATACTCTTTGATTCTTGTATGTATAGAATTATTGTGGCTACATAAAAAAAATACTTCAATAATAAATAAATAATACCTAATTACATTTAACACAGTTTAAATTTTTCGTCAATATTTATTACACTGAAGCGAAATTTGCAAGACATAAAAATGGCTGTTATTTGGTGGTCGTCATCGTTGACAGTTTATCATTTTGACAGTAGGCATTTATAACATAAAGCCGAGTCTCTCCTCTGCAGTAATTTAAAAAAAGTTATACGCCTCCATTTTGATGGTTTTAAATTTTTTAATTCTGTACAAATTTTGTACATGTCCGAACAGTTATTTATTATATATATTTCAATCCTATGCTATTCTAAGTACGGGGGTTCCTGTATTATAAAATATTTAGCTATTCAGAAAATATAATTTGCATTTAAATATCACTTCCCGTTGATTTTACCCGTCTTCGACACCACTAACGTATTATTTATCTAATTACCTTCTATATTTTTAATAGCTACATTTAAATTAGGCGAATTTTCAATTGAGTCTCATCACATGTCGAAGATAAAGAGAGATTATAGTATTGTAAAAGTATAGTATTGTAATTTTATTAATAAGAATAGATTTTTGATTTGAAAAAGAGCAAAACGTTGAGCAAATTCCTCCTAGGTACATTTTAAATTCATAAAATCTTTACGTTCTATATTGAAAAAAAAAATTAATACTGCTTCATCGATTTATATATAAATACAAGCCGCTACAATATTAATCCAATTTTTATTATACTGTTTTAGCAATAATCTAAGGAAGGTTGAATAAGTTGAGAAGAGAAATAGAGATAGAATTCTAGAGACATGAAGAGAAAATATGTATTTAATAAAGACTAATTCGAAGTAATATTCGAAGTTCAAACCCTATTATTATTAACATTTAAACTGATGAAAGTAATATTTTATTTAACTATTTTCGTAATCTGCAACTAGCAGTTAAATAAACGTCAGTAAAAATTGAATGATTTGCCGTTTGAAAATTGTTATAAGCTGGTAAGAAGTAATGTTATAGGTAGACGAAAATATTTTTAAGCGATGCCGGCGCGTGGGAATTTTAACTTGAAAACATTAGTGCCATTAAATAATTCTACTTATTTAATAACCTTCTAACTTTAAGCTGTGACGGATTGAATAATTTTAGCAATCTAAAAGGTTGGTACTTGATATACATACATTTACATACATGACATTCATTTTAGGTCTACATCAAAACACACAAAGACTACAAAACTAGTAACTTGTGCGCTTGCATTCTCTGTAATACGTCAATAATTTATTTACTAATGTATCGTCCACAGTCAACATTACTCTATGCTATAGAGTCTATAGGATACATTCACCTAAACAATGCTAAATATATGATTTTTGGTCAGTGGATATCTACTGGTGAATGACTATGAATGGTTATGATAGTGCTGAGTTAATCCTTCTGAACTGCTTTACGATAGGTCACTTTATTATTATATGATACATTAGCGTTTGGCTGCGATCTTGCCTGATGGTAAGTGCAGTTGAGTCCTGACATGGAGCAAGCATACCTAGGAACGGCCAATTCACCCTTGCTTTGAAGAGCCCTAGGTTACATGTGATGTAACGTACTATAAGATAAGTATTGAAACGTACGGAATAGCGGTGGGTCGCTAGATGGTGCGCGCAGATGCATCCAAAGAATGCGGAGGAAGAGCGTATTAACGGTCGCTGTGTGCGGCAGGCTGCATGTGACGTAACGCGCTGTATGAAGCGCTAGAGGCGGTAGGGGCGCTAGAGGCGGTAGGGGCGCTAGGGGCGCGCGGGCGGGCGGCGCAGCGTGTCGACGATGCTGGCGCGGCGCCGCGAGCAGGCGCGCGCGCACGGCTCCGCCGCCGGCCGCCGCCAGGGTCACGAGTCGTGCAGCAGCCGCTGGTAGTGCGGGAACACCTCGTACGGCGGCACGTGCAGCCCGAACTCCAGCGCCACCAGCACCGCGAACTCGAACTTCATCAAGTCCTTCCTGTTCACTCGGAACGTTGTTTCCACGCGCTGCAAAATGTCATTACGCCTTTAAATAACTTTCCCAGAACATCACACGATGTGAGACACAAATTAAACTATTTTCCTGATATCTTCTCAATAAACCAGTACGTAAATCTGGTAAAGAGTGCTTTGGTAACAAACAATCGCACCTCAATAAGTGCCTTTAGCATCTCTCCCTTGACGTCGTTGAGTTTCGCCGACAACAAGAGGCACGCGCCGGCGCAAAGCTTCCTGTTATCCTTGTTGATGAGGTTAGCGAGGATCAGCTTCTCGAAGTACACGTACGCTTGCGCAACTGAGAGGAGGTCGATCCCGCCACTGTCGTGTTTAGCGATTTTACGCATCTCCTTCTTGATACTGAAAAGATTATAATTTAAGTCAATATAAACATATTTAAAAAGCTGTCACCTTCTAAACTTGCCGAGTGCAAACTTAATATGAGTAACCATGTCTAAAAGTACCTAAATGATTAACATGTAAGTTGTATCTAATTTTATTAAAAAGTTGCCTTCTGACCTTGCTCAGTGTCAACTTAATGTAAGGGATCGTCTTCCGAAACACCTATTATGATTTACACGTCAGTCGTATACAAACTTGTTAAAAAGTTATTAGTTTCTGAGCTTGCTCACTATCAACCTAATAAGAAGGATTTCTCTGTATACAACTGTTATGATTCACACGTTAGCGGTATATAACTTGTAAAATAACTCATACCTTCTGAGCTTGCTGAGTGTCAACTTAATGTGAGGGAACTTCTCCCTAAACTTGTCATTCAGTTCCTTTTTCAAGTCTTGCGGACGAACGTAGTCTATGATTGAGGTCATGTATGACGTGAAGGTCAGCAGGGTCCTATGCTTGCCGGCTATCAGCTCCGGATCGTCGAGGACGTTTGGACAGTAATGTACCTACAGTTATGGTCCTCAATGTTAGATACATATAACGTTATATATAAAACATGTACATATACATATACGTATATTGAAATATATGTTTAGACTCCAAAGTTGTGTAAGGGAGTGCTTGTTTTAAGCCTCATTATTAAGATCTTTGTACTTACCTGACACATACAGTGAAATAATACAATTGACAGATATACTATATCTCATTAACTTCTATACCGTTTGATTGTTGGACAAAGATTACTCTCACAATGAGCGGAGTTAACATCTGTTTTAAACACGCTGGACAAATGCGAACTTTCAGACTTCACATGCCTTAGAGAACATAATGGAAACTGTTTAGGATAGGGCAGGTTTCTTCACGTTTTTCTTCACCGTTATAACAAGTGATATACTTATGTATGTACGTAAAATCAATAGATGTATGGTAATAGGCTCATCCCCTATTCCATGATGGAATGTATAACATAATTGCAGAATCGTGGGAGCGTACTACACTTCTCTGTCTACCTCTTCGGGGTAATACAGGCGTGATATTATAATATGTATTACAATTCAAAACCGGACTTACGTATTTTTGTGATATTACTGCCGCTTCGTCCCAGTCGAAGGTTTTATTCTCTATGGTAGAATGCGGCGGCGAGGACGCTATGGTCGTTCTTTGAGAGGACTCATACGAGAAGCACCTAAAATAACTTTCTTTAGCAACAACTTATATATACCAATTTTTAAACACATGCAACTGAATACCTTCAAGCTTTAAGGATGCATTCATGCATTTTTACCAAGTATTGTTAAAAAATAGCAATATAACGCTACCCAATACAAAAGATACATGCTTTGTATGTTAGTAGTTCGATAATAATCAGTAGATATTAAATACCTCCAGAGTCTGTAGGCCGACTTGCATCGAATTATAGTATACCAAAAATACTTATGACAAAACCTTATGTATAACATACCATGATAACCTAAATCTTATAATATGGCAACTACAATTGGAAAGGTTTAAAATTAAACATTCTAATAATGTCTGAATAAAATAAACCTTGAAGCTACGTAATTCTACAACGGCACAGAAGAGTTTGATTCTATGTTACCGCTTGGCTTGAACAGTAGGAAAACAAAGGCTACACCAATCTTACAATTTCTTCTTCTCATTCCTATAGCATTGAAGGTGAAAATATCAATACCTATACCTGTTATTACTGTGTTTAAGTTTAATCAAACACTAGTCTCATGCTGATATCTAGATGTATATGTTACATAAATATTTATAATCTAAGAACAATTCCCTAATAGTATAGATTGATGCAAATCAGCTGGCAAAACTATGAGGAAAGTCATAAAAAGCACCTCAATTCCATCAGCAACATCTGAGTGTGATTTGGAAAAGTCTCAATGGATCTTAATCCTGAGAGATAGTCTAAAGCCAATGACCAAAGGTTAATTCGGAGGCACTAAGTGATGTTACAATAGCGCTGTGATTTCTGTGTTAATAATGGCACTTCTAGCTAGTAAAATATCCTTATAAGCCATTTAAGAAAAGGCGTGAGACCAATATAAAAAAATATATGACCCCAAATTAAATATTTAGTGTCAAACATTCTTATTTTACAATAGCAGCCCAGTTTCATTTGTGACTGCTTCAATATTTATGCTTAAATTACATGTTCTTATTCAATATCAATTTGTTACATGAGAAAAAGGTAACCTGTTTGATTGTGATAGACATTAGAATTTAATGTCTTTTTTAAATATACGAAATATTGATATGTCACATTAGCACAAATAGTGGAGCATTAATTAATTATTATATTCTAAATGTAGCATAGCATTACATAATACTTTTTTTCGTTTACCATTTTTTATCCTTGTGCCTCGTCAATAATTTAGTCCTGAAAGTCAAATGTTAGTGATGACATGAGTCAAGCTGTGTGGTATTCGAAACTGTTCTGACAAGTATGAGGTTTGTCCAACTCACATGACTTCTTCCAATAAAGTATTAGAACAGTTCAATGAAATGTATCGATGACAACAATATTATGGTTTATGAGTGTTTTTAATTTGGAAAACATACTTTAAACAGTCTGAGGAAACAAAATGATCGGTGTGAACACTTATAAACAAAAACATTAAATAACATGCACAAAGCAAATTTGGATATATATTTCCTTTAAATAGACATCGATTAATAATAATAAAACTGTACCAGTATATATTTAAACCAAAGTAAACATAATGGGTACCTGGCTATGACATGAGGGTGTCTATTCAGAATTTTCCATGTCGCTTTCTCACTGAAGTCACCTTCATACATTTTCCTGTATTGCTCCCTGGTACATATTCTAGATGGCACTAATAATTTTGAATAGGATATATCTTGGCCATGCTCTTCTCTTTCCAAGCCGAGCAAATCAAAAGGATCCACACCATTATCTGTGATGGAAGATAGAGGTCTTGGACCTGATGTGTTACGTCTGCGAACTCCATCTTTTCTTAAATCAGAGCTGAAAATGGATATATTTACCTATAGCATAACATTGTTTCTAAATTTTAGTTATCAACGTAAAGAAACCGGAAAGATAAGTAATCACCCACATCAAGTTAGGCCTAGTAGGAGGTAAACTTAGTCTGTAGAATGGAGATCACAAAAATCAACATAGAGTGACAATTTAAAAAATGGTGGCTTGATTCACTTTTCTGCATGATATTACTGCAATTATTTATAAGTGATTGGTTCTTTTTCTTTTCAAATATTTCGCCAAATTCAGTGTAAACGATTTTTGTAAACAACATCACATAGTTCTTATCTCAATTAGACTTAAAACTTTATCTCAATTAGAAGTTATGTACATATTGATAACCAATTAAAGTGCATTTGAGTGCACATATAAAAATTATAGTACAGAATATGTACATGTATTATATATTTAATATTTAGATGATACAACAGAATTAATATACCTATTACAATTTATAAACGTGATTTTGAACTTGGGAAAGGCCTATGTCCGGCAGTGGAATGGAAGAGGCCGATGTGACTATTACAATTTTTCAACATACCGGGCATTCCTGACTGTCTTTGAATATGGTATGGTACTGAACAGTGCACAAGGAACTCCTTGTGTGGGGGCAAATGCAAGTCTTTCATCCCTAAATGATACCCCTTTAGTAGGCCGCACCAGTCGTACTTCTTTAGAATAAGCATGGCTTTCAGGTATACAGGTATTGCTGCTCCGGAATCGGCCTGTAAGTGATGAAAACATTCTGGTTATTGGAATTATTGTTTGATGAACAGTTTGGATACAGTTCTTAAAGTTTAACATAATTTTAATAACAAGAAAGGAGTAGAATAAAGGTATTAAGGTCAACAAAGAATTGCAGTCTGAAGTTGTGATTTGATTAAAATACATTTTTGAGAATACACTATACATCTGAACATTTCTTATTACTCTTAACAAATATGTTGTAGCTTGATTTATGATACTGTATCGGTAACAACTAAAATCAACAGCCGTCTTAGTGACCTCTAAATATCTACAATGTCAATGCTAATTATGTGACAAGTGGGTTGAAAACATCTCAAATAACTTACATTAGCAAATATTTACCATCCACTAATCAATCAAGACACTCCATATGTAATTAATTGATGTAAAATGTTGAGATATTAATTTTTTCATTAAATGTTAAGTATCTTAGAGATATCCATAATCACAATATTTATTTAATCAATGTTATAACAATCTATGTATACTTAGTTATTAATTAAATATCTATATTTGATATAATCAGTTTAGATTATTTTTAGTTGTTTTCATTTATATCTCTGGTTGGATACTTTATATCTTATCTATGCATATAAATAAAAAAAACCATTTGATATTTACCAAGATTTAAGCTCTCTGAGCTGCTTTTATCATCCAGAGTTCCTCCTGTGAGGGAAGGAAGGTGACTTTTTCGACTTCTGGTGGATAAGTGTTTCTCTTTATACAATTCTGTATTACCTGATGAACATCTGAAAAGCAAATAAAAATATTATGTTACGCAAAATATGACTGGCAGTTTTAATTAGAACTTTAAACTCTTACCTGTCCCTAAAGGAATGATTTATTCCGGTTTTTACAGGAGTAACATTAGCGTGTTCAGAGTCTGAACTTATGGAATGATTGTCGCCCCCCACTCGATGTACTGGGCTTGATTGAGCTCTATTACGACTGCGAGCACTGTTTCTTGTATCCTTATCATAAATATTTTGTCCATTGGTCGCAGAGTCACATTTGTCCGGGTCGTCTGTTTTATCCAAAATCTGGCACAGCTGTATATCTTTGAAAGATCCATCTAGGGATATGTTTGATAAAAATGTTATAGCTGCAAGACGTCTTCGCGCTTTTTCGTACTTGTTGCGGTGGTTTGACATTGTTACTATAACTAAAAGAAATGAAGGTTTTCTCTGGTGTTTTTATTTTTAGAATGATCAAATTATACTTTTCTGCACTGCACCATTATTGTTTTCATTTCTCATATGACAATTATGACTTGGAAAACTGACATTGACTGATGTTAGGTCAACATTGATTATTTACCAAATCTCAATTCCAAGAGAGTAAATGACTATTCATTAAATAATCATTATTAACAAGCTGAAAAGCAATATTTTTACGCACAATTGCACATTTTGAGCCAGATATTTTATTTAATTATCGTTTAGCAGTGCTGTCAATTTACAAGTAAACGATTTCTTATTACAATTTTGTTTTTGAACTCAATGTTAAAGTGTCAACTGTCACATTTCAGAGCTGTCGTATGAACGATTTGCTGTTGTTCTGTTATTGTAAAAGTTTTATTGTAAAGTTTATGAATATTATATTTTCTATTTATTTAATTCACTGATACAAATATTTTGAGATGGCTATGACTATGGAGCCCAATGTTCCGGGCTCGTCTGCATCATCCAGAGCGACTAGATTTATGATGGAAGGCGTAGGAGCTAGGGTAATAAGAGGTCCTGATTGGAAATGGGGCAAACAGGTATATAGTACTATAATTGATTAAATTCCTAGACTGATTGAATTATATGAATGACGAACTTCTACGAAATAATGGTAACATTTCGGTACTGATTTATAGGATGGTGGAGAGGGTCATGTAGGAACAGTACGGAATTTCGAATCCCCTGAAGAAGTGGTTGTTGTTTGGGACAACGGGACTGCAGCGAATTATAGATGCTCGGGCGCCTATGACTTGCGAATCCTAGATAGCGCTCCAACAGGTGTCAAACATGAAGGCACTATGTGTGATACTTGCCGCCAACAGCCAATATTCGGTGATATATTTTACTATGATGGAACACCTTATGCATCTTTAATACATTTCATTTACTTCAGGATATTGTTAATTACTTCATAGTGCTATTGTAAAAAAGGCTATTGATGTATAATCAATGATAATGTTTGACAAAGTTTAGATAAATATACATCCTGTCATGTGAACAAGTATAGTAGTCTCTTAGCAGTTTTCTGTATATAGTCACATACATATGTGTCAATGTGAAATTGATAACTGTTTCGTGTTGGAAATTTAAACAATATTAGTTTTTGTTTCTAAGATGTTTATATAAAACACATTCATGGCTGATGATGCGTGATTGCTGATAAAAGTACAAAATTGTCTGATATCCCATGCATATAATACTAAATACTCACTAAAGAATTTTTTTTTATCATATACAAAGCTCCAGTTTGCTGTGTACCATCCTAATGGAAAGTGCAGATGCATCCTAAGACGGGGCACACTGACCTAGGAAGCACCTATTCACTGATTCATATAATTATATATTTTAATTTATTTATATTATTAAATGATGAAAATTGGCTGTTACAGGAATTCGCTGGAAATGTGCTGAGTGTAGTAACTATGACCTGTGTTCTGTCTGCTATCACGGGGACAAGCATCACTTGAGACACAGGTTTTACCGTATCAGCGCACCTGGAGCACAGCGCTGTTTGGTTGAGCCACGTAGAAAGAGTAAAAAACAAGCTGTCAGAGGGATCTTCCCCGGAGCTCGAGTTGTTCGAGGGGTATGCATATTAATACATTAAAAAAAATAATAATAATGGACCTATTTATCTTTCCACTGTTGGAATATGGAATTATAACTTACTAGTAAAAATCATTATATTTAATACTATAATTTTATAGGTGGACTGGCAATGGGAAGACCAAGATGGGGGAAATGGCAGACGTGGGAAAGTTAATGAGGTTCAGGATTGGTCTGCAGCCAGTCCTCGTTCCGCTGCTTATGTGGTTTGGGATAACGGCGCCAAGAATCTCTATAGAGTTGGTTTTGAGGGAATGGCTGATTTAAAGGTAAGCAGCTGTTATATATGCTTATTCATTGGTTTCCATACGAAAAAATATTTTTATGTATTTTAAATTACAAATTTGAATGACAAAATTTCATTTATTTGCTAAATCATAGACATGTAAAGGTTTCCAATATAATATTCATCCAATATGAATTTCAGTTTATCAAACATACATATGTGAAGTAGGAATGTTGTTTTTTTAGACAAACAATGTTTAGTATAATCATAGTTCTTCATTATTTGTATTTTAAAATTGGTTGGAAATTAATTAGGTCAACCTGAAAAATATATATGAGTTAAGCCTATAGCCTATATATAATCATATGCTTACTCACATGACGTTTAATAGCAAAATATTAATTCAATTTAGTCATTAACCATTTACATTTATAATGATCATTTTTATTTAATATCAGATTACACATTTTTCATTGAAACCATAATCAAAGACCATGTAATAGAAAGTAGTGTGTTAATGGATTAAAACAATATTTCTATTTTAAGTACTCTTTGCAAGCATATTAAAGAATATCTCTTTGTGTGAATTTCAGGTTGTAAATGATGTGAAAGGTCAAAATGTTTACAAAGAACATTTACCACTTCTGGGAGAGCTGGGCCCAGGTCGTACAGGGCCTCATGGTTTGCAAGTTGGTGATCAGGTGTGTTAACTACTTAATCAAATCTTATGATAAGACAATTTTGTTATATATATAATGGGTATTTAAACATTTGCAAAATGTATAGGAATTTGTAATCCAACTCTAACAAAATACTTTTTTTTTATTTTTACCATATTGTTGAAGTGAAGTTAATTTCAGGTGAATGTCGATCTTGATCTGGAAATAGTGCAATCACTGCAACATGGGCATGGTGGCTGGACTGATGGTATGTTCGAGTGCTTAAGAACTACCGGCACAGTTGTTGGCATTGATGAGGATCATGACATTGTTGTCACATATCCTAGTGGAAACCGCTGGACCTTTAATCCTGCTGTCTTGACAAAGGTATGTTTTTCAATATGTTGTAAGTAGACTTCCTAAATCCAAATGAATAATAAAAATAATAAAAATAAATAATAATCGACCCATTTGTCATTCCACTGCTGGAATATGGTTTGTCTCTCATATTGAGAGGGTTAAGGCCATAGTCTGCCAGGCTGGCCAAGTGCAGGTTGGCAGACTTCACACACCTCAGTTTTTTAAAAAAAATATAAATACACAGGCACAGTGTTGTGGAATACGCCTGTAATAAATTGTGCAGGATACTGCGCAGTTGTAACAGGTTATTAGCATGAGGTGTGCGGGCAGGTGTGCAGCGGCAACGTGAGCGCGGCGGCGGGCGGCGCGGGCGCGGCGGCGGCGGGCGGCGGCTTCGCGGTGGGCGACCTGGTGCAGGTGTGCGCCGACCAGGAGCGCGTCAAGCTGCTGCAGCGCGGCCACGGCGAGTGGGCCGAGGCCATGGCGCCGGTTGGTGCACTCTTTTTGTTCATGTCCATTGCCCATTCACCAGGTCTCGATGTGCATGGTTCGGGCACGTTAGGTCTGTAAGAATAGAGATATTTGGCACTTGGTGCGCTCTGTCTACCCCGTAAGAGACATGCCGTATTGGTATAACAATAATATAAATAGAGTATTTTATTATTTCTTACAGACTCTTGGAAAAATTGGCCGCGTCCAACAAATATATCACGACAATGATCTGAAGGTCGAAGTATGCAATACATCATGGACATACAACCCAAATGCCGTTACGAAGGTAGCTTCATCCGATGGTAGCATTCCGGGAAACTCCTCAGGTATTAGACCTAAATTTATACGTATGTATTTATAAATTAATGGGTAAAGGCAGTTTCAAGCTTTACGTTACCTGGCCAACCTTACAAATAAAAATATACTTTATTGCATACTACGTAAAATTAAATACAATATGCGGTCTTATCGCTTGGAGCGATTTCTTCTAGACAACCAGTATTTAGGACAATATAAAAGAAAAACAACAAATTGGCATGGCGTTCGAAAATTGTTAGACATACGCAAAACACATATGTATGTAAGAGCAGTGTATAATATAGCAGCATCACAGTGTGGAAGGAGGAGTCAAGAAGGGAATGGAACCAGTTAAAGTGTCATGTAGTACGATTTAACATACCTGTCTGCTTTACCTGCCCAGGATGAACTATGCAATAGACTTAGGCCGGACGAGTGGTTGTGCGCGATATAACGCAGCCTATTTAGACTCAGCTTTGAGCAGGTTTGAGAACCTGCGTTCTGCGATCCTTAAACTGCATGCCCAGATTAGGGATTATGGCCAAAACCTTTCCTTCGACCAGCAATGGATTAAGGCTGATGATTTTGCTCAATCGGATGAGGACGGGTGCGCAGGGGAGCGGCTGTCGGTGCTGCTGAAGAAGCTGTTCGAGTCGCACGTGACGGGCGACGCTAACGAGGAGCTGGTGAAGGCGGCGGCCAACGGCGACGCGGCGCGCTGCGGCGACATCCTGGCGCGTCCCGACGGCGCGCACGCCGACGTCAACGGCGTCTACGGCGGGCACACCGCGCTGCAGGTGCGCCCCATCACCGCTTTGCACACTGTTATTGCCCCGCTCTTCTTATTAATATCGAATTTATTTATTTTAATATTGTTCACCTTCTCAACTATTGTCGGTATTATCATATTATCAATCTTATTATTACTATCAATCTAAATATTACTAATATAATAATAAGATTAATTTCATTTGCGTGAGGTTGTTGCAGGTTATGGATTTTAATTCTTTTTGTACGGAACTCTAAAACTTCTTCTAAAACAAAAATAGTTTAAGTTGCTCTTCTTACTATCGGCTATCTGTCAATGGAAGTCCCATCGAAATTGGCTCAACTGTTACAGATATTACCTGAAACAAACAGACTGACAGACAGCCAATTTTGTTTTACATATAACGTATATACATGCACTCATTAAAAACCTAATATTTTGTTAATATCTAATCCTTCACTGTTAGCTATAACCTACATTAATGTAAACATTGCCTTCAGACAAAAATAGTTGCAGTAGGTGCATACTGTTCAAAAGTATTATACATATACCTTCATCCAACTGGATGATCCAACTGGATGAAAGAATTATATGCCATTATGCATCGTATATCACGGATTACTGCGAAATGCCTTGAACTAAATGATTATACGATCGATATGTGATACGAGAGGGGGTGGCGAGCAGGCGGCGGCGCAGAACGGGCACGTGGAGGTGATCCGCACGCTGGTGGAGGCGGGCGCGGAGGCGGACGCGGAGGACCGCGACGGCGACCGCGCGGCGCACCACGCGGCGTTCGGCGACGAGGCGGGCGCGCTGCGGGCGCTGGCCGCCGCCGGCGCCGACCTCAACGCGCGCAACCGCCGCCGCCAGACGCCGCTGCACATCGCCGTCAACAAGGGCCACCTGGGCGTCGTGCGCACGCTGCTGCAGCTCGCCGTGCAC
>DWME01000314.1:0-36530 GCA_018244795.1 Parelbella ahira ahira | reverse complement strand
ATTGTCTAGGTGGAATTACGTTTATTAGACGTTAGCCACCCAGCATCCGGCGGCGACGCGGCCGAGCGGAGAGATCTCACCCGCGATCACAAACTAAATTACATGCACGTTGCTTACGGAACATATATTTTACGAAAATAACTGTAGGTAAACATAAGTGTTATGTGTTTATGACATGTCAATTATTTATTTATTATGTTTTTTATTTGGCATAGCGGCTTTAGCAACTTATTGATCATATTGATATCAACGATGTGAACTATGGGATTTAAGAAGAATTGCAAATATACAGGACTATAAATGTATTTTACCGCTGAAAATAGTTTAGGACGCTCCAATGCTTTCTCAGAGTTATATTTCTAAATGATTCACCTTATTTTGTATAAAACGAATATGACTTATCGTTTAACGTAACAATATTATGTACCTAACTATGAAGTTTAATATTAGATACTATCGATATTTTTAGGGATATTTCACATTTTTTAATTTTAGCACAAAATAAAAAGCTACATTTAAATATCGTTGATATTCTAATGTACGCACTTTAGCCCATTTATAACCAATCACACCACATTCAGTTTCAACTAAAAGGCAGTACGTTTAACCAAGTTAAAATTGATTAAATGAAACGGACCTGTATACCAATATACAGCGAGAAATTAGCTTTCGTTATATCCTTATGCAAGATAATTACGGAATTCCAAGACCGTCTTAAGAGACGTTGGCGAGCAACTGAATCGTGTACTTAATGAAGCTATAAAGTCTTATTCCATCTTTAAGTAACGTGTTAGCGTCATTTCGCGAGCATGATTTTTACTGCGCCTTTAGCTTCACTGTTCACTGCTTGTATGCATTTACATTGTATCGCAACGGTTGGAAATCATACGTTCAGATTTTATATCTCTTAATTAAGGACCCAACAAAACTTTTTTTTTAAATATCTATAACTTTGTTCCTACACTTCTATTTGAAGTCGGTTGCAGATTAGACGCGGCAACTATCACTTGACTGACTGTATGACTGTTGCCTGCCATCCGTCTGTTCTGTTCATATAAAAATTATATGTTAAAAATTACTTTAATTTGGCTTTTTAATAGTACAGAGGAATTATATTACGTAAGTGCTCATATAAAAACACAAATATTTACAAATTTAGTCAGTGATTTTGATTTTATCGTTATCATACTTCTAGTACAAACCTGTGGTATATTTAAAAAGTTAACAAACAAAATTATCATCGGATGTTAAAAAATATAATTGTTTTTAAAAATCGAACTTCCTAACGACTTTTCTAATCGATAAAACAAAAATGTATACTTACATCTACAACTACTTATGCAAAACGTACTCGTAATCTTGACTTGTTTGCGGTTATACTTATAATATCTTTACGCTATTTATCTTTACGCTATTTTCTTTAAAGTCAAAATCATCAACTATTTAACAAAGCCCGTAAAAAACTGAGAACCAAGCGGTACCACGGGAAACTTGTAGTTGGTGCCATTTTGTCAGTACTTATAAGTAATAACATCTTAAGTACTTAATGGGGTATTAAAATTAACGCAGCCTTCACTTATTGGCACTAATGAAGGTATAAAATGTTAATAGCGACTTCGGTTTGTAAGCTCGGATCTTACTGCAGATTTACTGCTCTGCTGTAATCTGCAGTCGCTCTGTACAGCTTTGCGTACTTTGTGTTTAACTTACAGCACACTTACATCTTACCTACTGCACTTTTTATGAAATGCTCAGCCGTGTTCTAGAAGTTTTAACGTCTTTTTGCACTGCGACCTCTGCCTCTTCTTTAAAGTTTGGCCTCAATCAATACATTATGGAGTTTTATTTACCGTTTATATTTGGTATTTCTTCAAGTGATTTTCGATTTAAATATAATCCGTACGCTGTAGCTAAAAGCCAAATCAAGAGTGTCCTTACTAGGCTAGCATGTTTGATATTTTTTATGAAAGTAAAAGTGTTGTCAAGACACTGACAAATAATTCTAAATGTCTACTTGCACCTAAGAATGTGAAATAAGCATGATAATTTCTATGAATGTAATGATGTCGTCTTCGCTAACAAACATTTTAAACTACATTATAACGAGCCCCTAACTAGAATTTCACTTAAACAATCCATATGAAGATATTGTTTTTGCAGTTCAAAATATGTATTTGTCAATTATGTGAAGGTGCGTATAAGCTCATTTGTGGAGTTCAAGGAAAAAGGCTCAGGAAGCAGAAGATTACAGATTTCATCTAACTACTGCGATTATTAAAAAAAATGACAACTTTTTTAATAAATCTTAATCTTTAACATCTCATCTGCTTACTGCAGTGAGAGTCTGCTTAGGTAACTAGTTATAACAATGGAGGATAAGACCAAATATGTGGCGAGCTTACGTAAGGTATTTCATATAATGTTTACGTATCTGAAGTAGTCAAAAATAATTAGTATGAATGTATCATCACAGTGGTAGGTACTTTACTAAACAAAAGAATGAAGTATTAATGACTTGGACCACCAACAGGGTCAGATTAGTTAAAAACGAATTTCATGGTGATGTATGTGTACACTAAAGTATAATATTTAGTATCTAAATCAATTGTATAACTTCCATAACGAAATTTAAATTATAATAATAATTAAAAAATTAATGTTGTTGTTTTAAACTAATGTAAATTTTTTTCGTCGCTAAAGAAAATCTGATAGTAATAAGGTATCCATTTTAAAAATATAAAAAACCCCAATTTAATATATATTCCGTATACTAATGTCAACAATGACTTTTATCAGCGAGTGATATCCGCTCGGTATGCAGGTATTACGGTAAAAAAGTATCTAGATCAATTTACTTCCCACCCGCGCTACAGAACCCGGCGCGTCTTCCTTTTGGAGTCCGAGACCAATCGATTCTGGGGCCAACGACGCACAGTTTGTTTAACCCGACCGAATCTGTCCAAAAAGATGAATCGTGAATTGAATCCCTCACGCCTGCTACCTGAATATTGTATCCTCTTTTCATTACAAACTACTTTAACATACATTACTGACTGATCATAAACAGTTATGAGCCGTTCGGTAAGTAAACAGCAATGGATTCTTACTGAAGCGTTCGATTCGTTGTTGGTGCACACGTGGTGTGCCAGCGGATGGTATGAAAAACGCCGTCATCACGAGCGGATACCAGTCGAAAATGGCCGTGATAATGGTATTTGTTTGTCGATTTTCTCTGTTTTGGCCTGTAACTCGATTTGCTTTTTGTAACGTCAGCACAAAGCCGCGTAAACTTTGTTAGCGCTGTGTTACTGATGCTGAGAACATCGTGACGGCGTGGAGAAGGTTGTGGATACGTCGCGACTTAGTCGTGAACAGAAACATATTGTGAAATAGCCAGAAATTTTGGGAAGACCAATGTATCGCGAGCAATTAAACAAATTCAGCAACTGATCAAAGAAATACATGAAATCTACATGAAACCTATAATGAAAAAGACATTTCTTTGCTAAGCACGCAATTTATTTATAACCAATTGAAATTACAGAAAATAATGTTTTATTTCATGATAAACCAGGAGTAGAACCACCTGAAAACCAAAGTAAACTACTGTTAAATCGACATTTTCTAGGAACCGATGACGCACCATGACGGGTGATGTATAGAAATTCTTAGGCGTTTCACGATAAGACCGATATGACTGTGACTCGTGAAAAGATACACGAGTCGGGCGTGGAGGATCAATTACTGATGTCATTAGAACAAATATTGAGGTACGGTTCGTCTCGGACCTCGAGCGGTTGTAGTCGGCCGTTGAGACCGGTGTAGGTTTTTTCAATATACCCTCCGTACCTACGAAATGGAATATTTTAACAGTGATTCAAAGTGGAAACTAATACTTATAATAACTGTAACAGAATGACCATACAATTTAAATACCTATTAATTTGTCGAATATTGTTTTAAAAGACGTTACTTAAAAATAAAATGTCGCTATAATTTTTAAATCCGAATAAAATAATCAAATGTTTTATTACGATCTAAACGTAACATCACGCATATCAACCGCGAAGGGGCTGGCAGCGGAGTACACTCCCACGTTTCACCAGTTATTGCAATCTAAAATTAATTTCGATGGCAACAATAATAAATTTTTAATACTTCATAATATATTATGTAATGTTTATGAAACATAAGTTTGTAATATTGATGTTAATGACCGCGATAGATCGTAATATGAATCACTTGGTATTGCGAATGTTATAGGGTAGGCAGTAAAATGAAGGACCGTTAACAGCGTTAACGGATTGTTAAAAAGAGTTTTTGAATTATGAATTCACATAAAATGAAATGTTTGATCTTGAGTTATTTCAAAATATTTAACAGTGTAAGGCTTTGCCGAAAATTGCCGCTACGCAGAGCTGCCACTGCTGTCTAGTAGCAGATATAGGCAGTAAACTCCACTCTCTTGGAATATCCAATTATCACCGCTTAAGTTAATTAATACAAATCCAGTATAAATACATGATCCCTCCTAATAGACAAACACAGAAGCTCTGAACAAATAAAAAAAGATTTACAGTATATAATTTCACAATATTTCCTGAACGAATAATACCAAGAAATATAGATATAATAAAATCATATCACGCTATATTTGTAACAGTACAGTTGGTAAAAAATCTATTAAAATTCCTTTGTGCGAAATAAATTACTTACGCGAATTTTAACCAAACAACGACATAAACTCCATTATTCAGACAAACACATTATTGCGTGTAAAGAAACGCGAGTGAATGTCGTGGACAATTTATTTTGAATTATGAATACGGCAATTACTGTTTGACAGATGATAAGTAAAAATCTATTCGTGCAAAACAGTATGCAAAACGTGAAAAGGCAAACGTGAAACGAAACGTATCTTCTCAGTGCAATTTATTCATGTAAAATAAAAATAAACATCAATATTTATGTATGTAATTACGATTCTGTATTATATGCTATACCTATTGCCTATCTTTTATGAACTAAAGAGGATATCAAACGTGCATAAAGCAATAACATTGTCCGCTGTACCTATAGACTCTTGCAATCGTTCTTGAGTAGAACTGTTACTGACAGTTAATCTAATTCTTTAAAGTTTTTAGTGTGATTATTGGTGTTAATTTGGTTGTAAGATGCAAGAATAATACTTTAATCTATTTTTCATTTAAACTTGCTGTTGATATTACTGCCTCATACGTATTCTGTGGTCACCACATCCGGATCCCGTCGCGACGTTGAAAGGTACAGATAATAACAGATATTTATTCTGCCAACCGCAAATGGACTATTGTGCATCAATTTGACACTTATTGGATTTTAAAACTGATTTTCGGCAGATTTTATACGACCTTGACAATGAGTAATTTTTTTTGTCGCTGACTACTATATATTCAAAGAATCATCTGGGTTAATAGAAAGGTTAGTAGTAGTTAGAAAGATCGCGTTTAATATTTCCTAATTAGCTTTTCAAATTTGGAAACCAAATCAAAAAGCCCGTCAGTGATGTATTAGTTTTATGTTCAGTATTATTTCTTTTGTGAAATTTAACCTAGATAAATAATTTAGAAAACCGAGTAGATCTTCTTATATAATGTACTATTGATTGTCGAAGTTATACGCGTAAGCCTATAATATCTGATGTTGAAATGTAGGCACTTTGAAAAAGAGTCTTATTGAGTGACAGAACATAAATTCATAGTTTATGTAAATATAGTATTAAAACTTGTCTATTCAAAGACATATATATTTCTTTCAATAGACAATTTCAATAGACAAGACAGGCAAGGAGGATCAACATCCCCTCAAAATATCCAAATACATCTATCTATCCTTACGAACTTGAAAAGCTTTATTACTTATTAAATAAAGGCTCCCATTTTGGCTGCCATATCATCTGGTAGAAAACGAAATGAAATAAACCTTCTCCTACATTATCAGGTAACCCATAAACCCACGTTATTTTCGCAAACTTCACTTCTACATCAACCAATATATCTATGTATATGTCCTATTTGGTTAAGTAGATGAGTCTTGGTCTCCCTGAGCACCTGCACGCATTTTCAAAACACGATAAACATTATTATATTAATAACGATCGCCTTTGTAGTGCCGCAACTAATTACCGTTATTGCAGTGCAAAAGCTGTGAGGGCGGAAGTGCGTAATTTTTCCCAACGCGTCCGCTTCCGGTGTCGCGGAATATGATGTGGCGATACCCTGCGTGCGGGTTCCGTTGATTGATTGCTGGACAGTTTTTATGTATGCACTTTGCCACATTCTCACCTTGTAACAATATCAACAAAGTTTAATGTAGACGTACATAGATACGACTTACACGGTTAAAGTGTAGAGATATGTACATATATGGCACGGAAATTATATATATAAAGAAAATGTTTGTGATTACCATTAACGTAATCAGGCTCATTTAGAAAGTTAATAAGCTGATATATAATTAGTTAATTAATTAACTGGTCAAACGTGGGAGTGTACTACACTCCTCTGCCTACCCCTTCAGGGATTACAGGCGTGATGTTACGTTTTAGTTAATTAATCAGGACAGGGCACAACGGCGTTCATTGGGGGAAGATTATGTGCAGCAGTGGACTGAGATAGGATGATGACGATGAGAGTTACAGCAATTGCAAATGGCAGAGTTCAAGGAATGAATGGGAAACTTCCAAAAGTGTAAAAGGTAGAGTTAAGAGAATATCAGGGCTAGAATACTCCGGTTAGAATATTACGGTTTATATAAAATCGGTGAAGTAATAAAGATAAATAGGTTAAGAGCATTATTAACTGACGAGTATATATAACGAATTTCAGAAAAAAAGAAAAGTTGGAAGAAGAGTGTTAGAGAAGTAGCTAGATTCTTTAGTCGTAGAGTCCTACCTTACCACCTAGCCGTTAGACAAGAATACATTTTATTTATAAACAGAAGACATTTCAAAGAAAAAAAATTGTGGTTGGGCGTTTATGAACATCTCATATCGTTTTAAGGCTAAACAAAAATGATATCATGTAATGTTCGCATAGAGTCCGTTAAAAGGATTCATGGTGTCTAGTTATAAAACGGTATAGAGAAGGAACTCTAAACTGCAACTGAATCGAAAAGAGCACCTCGTTCTCCCCTAACTGAATTTACGCGATGCGGGGCACTAACGACATAAAATAACAATTATTGCGACACAGATCCTATCTGCGTAATTTGCTGAGCGTAATTTGGTGCGCGTAATTTGGTGCGCGTACTTTCGTGCGTAATCGCTCCGCCGGTTTTATTGTGTTATTTACACAAATAAAAACGTTTATTTCTACATTTTCCCAAAATTAAATATGGGCTAATTTGAGCCGGCGCGGCAATTACATCGTTGCTTATATTCATCGTAATTTGTATAGTGACAAGAGTTTTGAATTCATGTGAGTTTCATTTTTTTTTTCTGTTTGTGTAATCTGTGCCTGCAATTATGTTTTACGAGGCGTGGGAGGAAATCCTTGTTATATTGTAATCAATTTTCTATTCAGGGTTGCCCGTTCCAAAATTTTCTCCTTATACAACACCCAATAATTTTTATCGAAGAAAATTTATCGTGATTATGTCACTAAGTACAAACTCAGCTAACAGCTGATCTAAAGGATCTAAGGATTCGACTGCCGGGACTTGTACTATTGAATTTTCGTAACTTATATTTTCTAGTAAAAATCAGTAGTGGCTCGGAATTTGGATGTGTGCCTGGTATATGGCAATAGGTTTATCGTCGAATCCATGATGAAACGTAAAGGTAAACTGGTGTAACATGGGTACTACACTCTTCTCCCTATAGCTTTGAGGACTACAGGAGTCACATTAGGTTTTTCTAGATTTTTTATCTGATAGAATTGTTTGCCTACGTTGGTATCTTATTGTAACTAAGTAAGGATACAAATGAGTTTTATTTTGAAATCAAAAAACAAATTTATTAACAAACACAGTTATAATTGTTATATGTATAATTTAAAATTGATACATTGAGAAAATCTTGTGCAGTCTAAACATAGTTCAAATGACATGAACTTTATACAATTGATTGTAACGTTGTCTGAAAAAGGCATAGAATAAACATCAATATAATTATCAACCCTTTCTATCGTTCCATGCAATATCATCAAACACTAGTCTGCTCCCAGAACGATACAAAATTTAAAAAAAATCAAATTGAGGCTTGCGAATTTCTTCACAATGTTTTCCTGTAACATTATAACGAGTGATTCGTCCTAAAACCCCATTCTAAAATATTGTTTAAATTTAAGCCGTGCGTGCTAGTATTCTAACGCTTAAACCCTAGAAATACCTAAAATCAAAACCATAGGGCTGCCACACCTTGTGAACGCGTGCTACAATATCTTAGGTACTTAAACAGTTGGCGGATCGCAAAACCAACAAAACTGTTAACCCTAATCGCATCTAATGCGATCGTCTGTTCGCGTCGTCAACCGCGTTACGACCATTGTGTTTCATTATAAAATATACATTTATCATTCAAACAAGGACAATGTTACAGTACAATGTAATTTCCAGCAAATTACATATGACTGATTGTAGTGGCATTATTGTGAATCGTTTTTAATAACGAAATAATGTACTCGACTTACTGAATGCGGCGAATCATGTAAAATACAAGAAAACCGAAATTATCTTCACAGATACAAATATTTTTGTCGTATAAATTAATGCATGAAGCGACCTAGTCATAGTGGTCGTAAAATAGTACGGGGTAGATTCTATTAGCAAAAAAAAACATGAAAAAGATAGGCGGTCAGTTAGTGGCGTCAAAATATTGCCTATTAAATGTTCACTCATGGATATAGCGAGTTCCAAAGTGAAGACAGTTGCAAAGATACTAAAAGTAAATGAAATTGATTAATAAAAATATCCGACCATTATTAGGCAATAAGAAACATTTTAAATCCTAAATCGATTCCCTTACCTTTACCCTAAAAACTATGGAAGCGCTGGGTGAAGAACCGAACCTGGTCGGACTTAATAGCAGATTATCAAAAGGATTAACAGATACCTACTAAAAGAATTCCTTAAGTCAGTAGACACCTACCATTTCCCAAGTAACATTAAGAATTACAATAACAAAAGAAAAGCAAACCATGAGATAACAGAGAAGGCTTTTCTTACTAAATCGAAGCCACAAATTAGTTTACAAGCTGAGAGAAAGCACAAAGTATCGAAAACGGTTCGTTCATTTGAGACTCATATTCAACTAATGGAACCAACGATCACAGAGAATGAAACGCAAACGTAAAACGTTCTGTTTTGCGTTGAGATTCAATTAACCATCTAGATATGAATAAACTTCAATTTATCTGAAACATATTACATTGGTATTAAATTGAAAAAAAATCCACGTTTTCCGATCTTAATCACTTGCGCATATGTACAGAGGTTGCCGCTTAAAAGCAATTTTAGATTATGACATAAGGAACTCCGTATCTCAATTTACGCCAAATGTCATTTTAATAGTTTTAATTACGGCGCGTAGCTGGGGGCTAATTGCGTAGATGATTGCATATTACGCCGAGGTACGATCGTCGTAACTGATTTTGGTTTTCTCGTAATCAAACCGACCGTCTTGCGATTGCTATTATTACATAACATATGTATGTTGTATTGTTGGTTTTGTTAAATAATATACAAAAATAACAAAGATGAATGCAATGAGATGTTTTGTTGAAAAGGGGAACTGTGGTCATAACGTTTTAAATGTTGGATTACTAATTAATGATAGAATTGGAGTACAATGTGTACATAATGATAAGTAAGTATTCGTTTCTGGTAGATCAATGTTGGTCGAAGTTTGGCCGTAATTGATTTAACTTTTAATTAAACCTTATTGAGGTTTGAGCACAGATGTTATGTATAACATTGACAATATGTTCGTTAACAAGTAAGAGTTTATTTATAATTTATGGCGATTGCTGTATAAAATCTAAAAAAATTAGATACATACTTCATACTCCACAAGATTCTTAAAGGGGAAAGCGGGCGTCAATTTTTTAAAATAGGATAAAAAGCTTCGCATAAGCAACTTGAACAACTTTTAAAGTTGGAACCTACAAAGTATTCGTTAAATACACCGATTACAACAAATAAGTAAGGACTTTTTAGAACATTTAGGTACATGTGATGATATTTAAAAAAGTAAATATACAATATACATATTTACATGTGTAGGACTCACACCCAATAAAACCGTTTGAAAGATACCCCTCAACTGGAACTAAAATACCTAAATATATTGTGCAGTAATAATAATATCATGACATATTATATGTACATAAAATGAAGTAATAAGAGAAACTGAGTGTGTTATAAGAAGTTCGGTGAAACAGTAGTAGATCCCTATTCCAAAAATGACAAGAAATCACTCTACTGCATATACATTCCTTTTAGAAATATATAAATTAGTTATTATATCATTTGTATGCTTATAGCATTCGTTTTATATTCTATAAATCGAAGAGGCAACTGAAGGCAGTTAAGTTACTAATAACGTGATCGTTGCATGCTTGATAAACGCTAAGTCTTCTACACAGGTTGTTATACTCAACTTAGACAATCGAAACTGTGAAACGCAAGTATTTAATACAGACGTTCTAATTTTATGTGCTATCCATACAAAGATAAATCCGCTCGCTGGTAAAATCATTGCTTACTGTACGAGTAAAATTTCTTCGGTTAACTACAACTATGTTGCCGGTAGTTGCAACACGGACTTCGAAAGGTTTTATGGTCCCGGGTGCAATTAGGATAAAGACGCCGACGTTAACAAATACTTAGAAATTACACGAACGCAACATATAATAATAATAGTAATAATAAAAATTTCATAGCAGCTAATTGGACACCAAAAAGGTTTAAAAGACTGACGGAACCTTACGTTTCAGCGCAGTGAACCAAACTGAACCTTATTGTTGAAAATATAGCAAAGGCCAAACTTAAGGAGGATGCAAAAGCACCGCGGTCATTCATACTATTTGATGATAAGCGATGGTAAAACCTGTAATGTAATCTGACCTCCCACTTGAGTTATGTTAATAGTAAACAAAACTTCACTATTCATATAAAAAATAAAATATGTATGAACATCTATGTTATAGCGCAGTGATTAAGTAGGTATTTAAGGTTAACACATTTGTAAAATCCCGCCCCTTTAAATCCCCCCATTTAATCTGGTCCGAAAATTGCGTAATTTTCCAAAGACGGTGTAGGCAAATATATTTTTATTTAAATTACACTTAAAAAGCAATCTCCAATAAAAACATATCAAGAAGTAAAAAAAAATAACATAATTTATTCCAAACCAAAAGTATACAAATCGAAAAGAATTAATCATTGCAAGAGACGTTCAAATAGAGGATGATTTCAAATCACCCATTAGCCCGCAGAACACTTAATTGCAACGCCAGTGGGCCGCAGTTAGGCTTTTGACGCGGCAGACAAACGCATATATCGTGACTCTGGCCAGTAAAGTCAGTTTGTTGATAAAGTCAATTAGCGGTATCGAAGTAGGGACCCGTATCAAATGATTCAGGCCCACCCTCGCGCCTGTCGCCGTTTCACCGCGCAGCCATTGGTCCAGCGTGTGGCAGGGGAGTGGCTTCGGACCGCTACTTTTTGTCATACTTTTTTCGTCCATGCGTAGGCGATCGCAGACACTCCGCTTTATTCTCAACCAGTCGATTGAAGGCGTCGGTGTGTCATAGTTTATTACATTGTTGTGTTCGAGACGTCACGGGCTATCATGTAAATTGTGGCGTTTATTGACGGCAATTCGTTCGTGTTCGCTATCTTTACTTCGTGCCTACTAAGGACTTTATCGTTCGTTTCTCGGAGTTCGTTAGTGCTAATTGAGTGAGGTAAGTGCTTGTCAATTACAGATTGATATTTGCTTGTAATTAAATATGTTTAAGACTTTTTTATTGTCAATATTACCGTTATTAAATTCATTATCACCATTTTATAGATAAAACTAGAACATTCTGGATTCTGGATAAATTAACAATCTGCAAAAATAAGTTTCCATTATTCAGGATTGTGACGTTAGAATTTTGAGAATGGAACAACCAGTGGAAGAGAGTAATGATTATTAAATTACAATGTAACTAATTATCCCCGTTTATGGCATAAAACTTATCAACGCGTTAAGTAATTTTAATATGACGTTTAAAATTCATATGGATTATATTAATATGTTAACGCGTTCAACAAGTTTCGTTATATTTCCGAATCACGCCCTCCCGCTGTCCAGCTAATTAATTATACATAACAATTACTGTTAGAATAATGTCATTATTTTGATATCTGAAGGATTGAGCCCCATTAATCTTGACCCACGACGAGCTCATTTGACGGCGCCCATCATATTTTTCGGAGTCAAAAAAGGCATAATGTTTGATATTTTAAAGGCATTTGCATAATTAGGTGAATTTTATTGCTTTATTGAATTAGGGCCGATGTCAGACCCAAAATTGAAACCAGCGGGGGTTCTTGTGTTGTTAATTTTGTTTATAGCTTGTATTATGGTCAGTTTGAATGTTATATCCGTATCTCAAACTCTATAAAACTTTTTATATATATTGTGTGGACCGACAACAATAGCACATTCATGCTATTGATCTTATTTTTATATGACATTTATAAGACGCATCTTGGGTATCGCGGACACCATAATTTCTATTTATAAATCTGTAAATATGTTTATTGGGTTAGTGTTATGTTACGAATGTTTTGTAATGTTAAAAAATAACGATCGTATTATTCAATCGAATGTACAATTTTAAATGTAATTCGAATACAATAAAACTACGTAGGTGTTATTGTATAACATTTTTTCTGCCTCTATAAAATGGAGTCTAAACTAACTGCAGTCACCGACGGCATGGAAGTATAATATTGTTAGGGTATTTTTATTAGTTTTATCTCATTCAGTACTTATTATTGAATGAAAACATAGAGGAAATATACATAATGAACATTCTCGGCATTAAAGCTTGGTTATTTTAATCGTGTGTTTACCTTTACTTAAACCTTCTCTGTAAATATTCGCAAAAGTAAAACTTACGACTAAGGAATATGCCTTAACAATATTACGCTATGTGTAATAAATATAACTGTTATGATTTTGGAGTTTGTATGGATATTGAAAATCTAGCTTATTGTAGAATCGCAATCATAATAATTTGTAAAACTACAATCAGATATGGTTGAAAATATAATTCAGTAGGGTGATAAACCACGGATGTTACACAGTTTTTACACGGCTTAAGGAAAATTGTAGAGAACTCTGAGATACTTAGGTTTCACTGCAATATTTGATTTACAGTAATACCTGGCCACGTTTAATTTTAAAAAACACTTACATAAAAAAAAACTAAAGATACCTTTCATACTGTCCAAACAGTTTTAACGGGTTACATGTTTTTTTTAATTCGTAAATTATATAATTATCCGGCTTGATATCTATGTTGCCCTTCGAAGCGGTCTCACGTATTGCCTTACAGTTCTCTAAATTAAGTTCTCACATCACAATAGACACTGGAACGAGTGATTCTAACCAATTTTTTACTAAAGGGTTGGCCGATCTCAATTCGATTAACATCACCAGACTCATAGATCTGCCGTCCTCCCTCCGGTATTGATGAAATTGCTTCTATAGCGAATCAAATTACGAAGGTCGGAGATCTATGTACAATGGCCGAGATAAACCCCTAGCGATGACTTGCCGATGCCTCCGGAACGCGAGCAGCATTGTTGATTGTATTAGACTTAATTAGATCTTAATTAACATTCTGATTTCTCATTACACGCTACTCGGAGCTACCAGCGGCGTATGTAATAGGAAAGTCGGCTTATACCATGCGATTTTTATCTCGTTGTTGTTTTTAATTGTAATCTGATATTTTTTGTTTCATTTCAGTGATGAAATTAGGTTATATTTAGTGGAGATTGATACCAGCCAGTGATTAGATTTAATGACCCGTAATACTGATACATTTTTTTATGTTCCCGCAGATAATTATTTTCTGAAATAGCTTATGGAAATTGCCGGACAAATTTCAAATTATTATATTGCATTTGTAGGCAATGAATATCTTTGATATTTCACAGCGTCGTAATTCTATCCGTTAATCCAAATTTTTTCTCATTGAATTCACCTAAGAAATGATACAGTTCCTCTAACATTTTAGATTGCGATATTATTTACTTTAGTACACGGAGATCTGTTTTCCTACGTTTAAATCATACTATTATCCTTAGTAAAAGATAGTTTACAGCGTGCCATTTACCATTTTATTAAGTCTTAATTAGTGTATTAGCTGTTTTATCCGTAATGTAGTTCTAAGTAAACATTTACATAATTATAACATAATCGGCTTCAGCTAGTTTTTATTGGTCTTTATCAGTTTTGAGTTGTAGCTCTGAGAAAAATCGTACTTAAGATTAGACATAATTTGATAAATGGGTAAGCTGTTTAAAAACACTATCTTTTTCTATCAGTTCAGAAAATAGCTCATATTCTTCCGCAATGATTATATTGGATTTTATTTTTCTTTCATCTAATGCATTGAACTATTCCATAATAGTTTCTTTTTCTGTTTCGTTCAAGTTTATTATTATACCTACCGTGTTTTTAACTATGCGGCCCATAAAATAAATTTAGTCCAAGAATGTGTTAAACAAAACTCGATATGCTTTGGACCCTTCGTGTTGTGGAGGGTCAAGGTTATTTTAGGTAGCAGACAGACATCCGTCAAGGGCTGGTGAGTCAGACTCTGTTATCTTGCGCTCAGCGATATAATCCGGAGCGCCATTAACACTTAAGCCCGCACCTAATGGACAAAAAATTCTAATCCTCAATTCTTGGACGCGTTGATAAACTGTACGCAAAGTATTACCCAAACCAGGAGCTTTGTAAAGGTGTTCATAACTATTATCGAAATACATCCTTTTTAACTAACTTGGCATTTGGTTAATAAGCCGTTCGTGAATATCGTATCACAGTCAGAATATTTTTTTAATTCTAGGAAATTCTATAAGTGTTTTACGATAAAAGTGACCTTCTGTTCTTCAACTTTTCAGAGTGATTCCGGACGTATTTGATTTTTAATATAATTAAAATTTATTATATTGATTATAGAATATATGTTTTGTATTTTAGATAGTATTTGTCATGTAGATATCATAATATTCTACGAAACAAAAGTTACCACACTGTAGACACATCCGTAAATAGCGAATTAAACTAGTAATTATTTGTATTAAATCACTTTATCATTAATAGATAATTATAATAGCTTGCTAGTTATTAAACGTTGGTTTATAATCCCCAATGTTGATTGCGAAAGTTATTGTCGAAATAACCATCAATATTACTTTAATTACCATTACGACAACCATAGATTAAATCATTATTATTAATTAGAATTGTACATACTTTCCAAATCGTTCGATGGTAATTATGTTTTTAATAATGTCATAATGAAATTAGACTTTTGAAAAATTCAATGTTATTATTAAAGTACTGATTTAATAAGTTAATAAAGATTTTGTATTACGTAAAGCCCATCTAAATGTGTGTACAGTTTCATTAAGAACATTTCGCCTAAACGCAAAGTCAGCTCTAATAGATTTCGATGAAATCGCGTAGGACCACCACGGCGCCAACGTATTTTAATCTGAAATGCTACATGAAATGCAATAATTAACGCGGAAATATCTGCAGTTAAGATAACCCGTGTATTATTTTGTATTTTAGACAAATCGCCATCAAATAAAAAAGTTGGTACCCTACTGTATGGGCATGTCTAATCATGAAACCTATACCTAACCTAACCTTTATTAAGAGTATTGCACACACTGAAGAGTAAGATTTGGCATAGCTAAAGATCGTATGAAAGAGGAGTGCTTGAACGTATATAAAATACGTAGGTACCTACTTACCTATGACAGATGTGTTAGATAAAGTAAAATGGTTAAAAGTTAAAAGTCGTTTGTATGGCTTAAAATATAGGTATACTTTTTAAATTCGTTATTAGATTGGTATTTTTTTATTAAATGAAAATTAATGTGAATCAAAAACAAACTCTATTTTAAAAAAATACATTGCAATATACGCGGCCGTAAGCGTATTCGTAGATTTTAGTTACTGTTTAACAACAGGTGAATTGCATCGTTAATTGTCACTATTCAAACATAGACAAACTTAGCACCTTGCAAAACAACATTCTAAGAATTTCTATATCAAAAAGAACATTTAATTGTTGGACAAGCGAAAGTACATGTAGGTAAATCGAATGTCAGGCACTATGCTAACAAACATTGAAGATTAATGGCCATTGTAAAAATATAATAAAACTGGGTAAAGTTATACTTACATACCACATAAGATGTCTAATATTATTTGTTTTAGGAATACTAGATAATAAATAGTAGAAAAAAATAATTCAATTTATTTTCAAGTATTAAAAAACTTTAAAGTAAAGTATAGAAGTTACATGCTATTTTTACATGTAGGTTACATTTTACGGATTATAAATTTTCTTAATAGTGTTAATTAAACAGGTTGTTTGACAACGGCTTTAACAGACTCTCATTGCGGGAGTCTGGGATTCGAATCCTGTCACTTTCCTCTGCCTTTTCAAAGCTATTGACATCTGCAAAACTAGATTTCACGTGTAATAATGATATAGGTAAACTTTGGAAGGCTACACACCTTAGATTTATCGATATTGTTCTCCAGGATGTGTAGAGCCTCCCAACTCGGACTCGAACTACGGAAGTCTTAAACCTTTCCAAAATTAGAGAGGGTTCATATCCAATACGGAAAAATAAAGAAATTGAGATCGATGTTTAAATCTTACGCAACCTTGTGTTTTATTCTAAGAACGTTTTATAGATGATATATTTCAACCTTTTCCTTATAAGCCACCTGACTACAAGATACTTTTGTATATCCATTTAAATTATATGTCTGGTAACTTATAATTAAAACAAGATAACGTCTAACGTCCCACAAAACGCACATAATCCTGGCAGGCGCCGTGCTCCCTAAATCCTATTATTATGTTTATTCCATCCCGCTTATCAGCCGAGAGGATTATTGGGAAGCCGTTGCATGTTATCTATACCTTTAATTAATAAAATGTTCTTCGACAAGACTTCGACAAAGTTATTATACATATTGAACTTGTATATGTATATAAATCTCCAGAAAATCTATAGAGATACTCGTAACAGCTATATTCGTGCAGACGAGTGCCAATGCAATTCAAAAAATACATTTTCACTCGTAGAACACACGTTTCTTTCTTGCATTTCTTTTACGATTTAATACAAAAATATTTGTTTTCGAGTGTTTTTGTTGTAGGTACTCTGTTGTGGTCCTGATTAGTGCATTTTGAAACAACTGTATCGTTTCGATCAATTTCTCGATTTAAGTAGGTATATGTTACGAAATATTCTTTTACTAAACAATTTTCTTTAAAAACGTACCTACGACATAAATTGAGGTATGGACTTCGTGACTTATAAGGCAACAATCTACTGTTGAAAATTATGAATTCTTAATAAGTAATTACGCTTTGGTCTAGAAATAGAACATTAAATAACCTTTATTTAGCGTCTGGCGATTTAGGGTCTATTGAAAAATGTATGCAGCTGAATTAATTATAATATCCTTCGAAAACATTTTGATGTTATTCTGGTAAGTGAATATTTAATAGACACTGAATAAGGGCTGAAATTATGATGGCTGTAAAATTTTATGAACATTTTCCAATTTAGTTGCTCTTAGTATAGGCTTTTTAATATACAATGCATTATGGTATATTGATATTACCGCCATCTAGGTAAGAACAAATTAATTAACTGTAGAACCAACGCAAGCACTAGAACAATTTTATAATTCTTTTATAACTGACTATTTTGAATGGAACCAAGACCTTTCAGGAATGATTAAATAACACCGTGAAAAAACATATTTTGTCGTCGAATAATTGTAATATAAAACTAAGCAATAAAGTGGCTGAAAAATAAAAGTAGGGTATGCTTTTTGTATTTTTAAATTTAAACTTCATATTTCTTGCCAATTAAAAAATAGTGTATCTTAAATTTTCTTAATAAAATAGCCTAATTTTCATGCTGGTGAGTAACAATCGAAATAAATTTAGTTACAGTTAGATAACATATCGTAAGTTAAAAGTTACACAAGCTAAGCTTGCTGCCTGTAAAGAGAGAGTATCCAATCATGTTTTTAAGGTGTAAACTTAATTTCCTGCGAAACGAAAGTCTGTTTACCTAACGCTTCGGTAATCGACCGGCAAATTTTAATACTGGACATTGCAAGAACGGACTGGTGCAGTAACAGTTAACTCAATTGTAAAAACTGCCAATGCGCCGATTACCCGCTCGAAGAATTCCATCAATGGTTAATATTCGAATATCGAACGAGACTATTCGACCGTGAAAAGCGACTCGTTGATTGCTTTATTTAATTTAATCAATTTTTTCTTCCTACCTTATACTGACGGTGTCAATTTTGTTTTTTATCTATGCAGTAGATTTCTCTTTGCGTAAAATGGCGATTTTTTTTCAAATTAAACAAATTGAAACAAGTCTTATCCGTGACGATTTTGTAAAGCGTCAAAGGTACACGTCTGGCCAGCCACGCGTGACGTTTTTAATGGCAACCCCAGCCGTAGTGCGACACTGTTTACTCATTTCAAAATATTGGCAATTATTTGACCGTTTGTGTTGTTGACTTTAACTTGTTAAATGAATATAATATAGTAAAAATATATATATTTGGACCGTTTCTCACAAATTATTATTATGTTACTCAAAGTCGTGAATTCGGCCTGTATACTTCACCATTGTATATTCTACATTGTATATCTCGGATAGGTACTATCATCTACAGATAATATTAGAAAAGGCTCTGAAGTACTCTGTGTCCGATATAGGAATGTCTGACCCCGCCAGTAGTCTGAGCTTACCTGGAAATAGAAACAGTATTTATTATGATAACTCTTTCGGTCCTAATACAGAATAAAAGCACATAAACTGAATGTTAATTTATTTTGAAGACGGAGGGTTATCTTAAATATAAATGGAAACTCACATCCCCAAGGGTGACGAGAGGAAGAACTCCTTCTCAATAGTTCAGACATGTACGATTTTTAGTCATTAAAACTTTAATGGTGGTCTAGAGCACATTAGAGAGGCACTAGAATTTTCAAGGAACTCTTTCAATGTGCCAGGATATTAACTCGTCAGTGCCTTGAAATAAAGTTACTCTAAGATTTTCCATAACATTCAGCATTTAAAAGCATCATAATGAATTTGGTACCATATGTAGGTATAATTTTTACATTACATATTGCATTATTTTTATTTACGACTATCTGTGGCTTACAAACTGTTGACATAAAGTCTGTAGTGTACACCTCCCTAAAATTGTATCGACAACCATTATACAAATGTTTAAAACAATAAACTGTGCGAACGAAATATTCCCGAAAGCACTTAAGGCTCGTCAATTCAATTAACAGTAGGTACATCCAGACAAAATAAAAAGCAGATAAACAACAAAAAAACACACACATTAAGTAATGTCTCCAACACCTACGACGAATTAAATAAATTGCCATGACTGTTTAGTGTTGTTTAGTTTGAAAATGTTAGCAAGTGCCGAGTGGCGATGGAGCAGATGTGCTGGGCAGGTGGCCGTTCCGCACGGCTAACAGGCATTACTATCTCTACCGGCCTGTCTTCAACGCGTAGCTACAAACCAAGATTTACAATTATATTATCCTGAAATAACCATTCCCATTATCCGTTTAAAAGGTGATTGTTCATGCTTTATGCGCGCTTACTCGCAGGCCACAATTTTAATGTTCAGTGTAATCTATGTATATCCAGCTACTAATAGGGTCTTATATAATATTAGTCACGGATGTTTCTGTTGTGTTTATAGCGCCAGGGTGTCTTTTTCTATCTTCAGTAAAGTAGCTAGGACAACAGGATTTAATTCCAAATTCCTAAAGTCTTAAAGTTGCCTTTCAATTTCATGGTAGTAGACAAGTGCAAGTACTTTAATATACTGTACCAGGTATAGCCAGACTGATAAGGATTTGCGTATTCTTTAACAGCCAGAGTTTGTACTGCAAGCTTCTTATGAAACTACACAGTTATAGAAATTTCGATTTATACTTCGTGTCATTTTTTGTTTCCATAGATAATCTCTGACTCAGATTTTAATGCTTTGGTGATAAATTAGGGTTTGCAATGCTTCCATGGAAGTTTCTGGAAAGTGCCATCGTACTTCATAGAGTATCTATATTAATTACTTGATAGAGTCTGTTCATGTTATGTCTCTTCATTAAGCCCTATCCATGTACAAATACTTTTAGTATTGGCTAAAGACATTATCATGCTAACGACCTTATTATATCCATATTTATTCGTAGAGAAAAACCGTAGTTGATATGCTTCGGGGTTCTCGAAATTACGGAAAGAAATCTATGTACCTATATCCAGATGTACGTCTAGCAGGTGGATGGTATCAATGAATAGAAATACAGTCTTTATCGAAGTTTGTTATTCTTATTATTATATCATCTCGCCAGTTCGCCTACGTAATGGGCAGTGAGCGCCAAATTTATGAATCAATTCAGACCTGACTTGCTTCTTCAACATGCATCAGTCTCTTCATACAAGCATTGCAATTATTCATATGATTAAGTAAAAATAATTAATCAATAGTTGAGGCATGTTACGATATGAAAGATAAGTAATATGATCACATGCAAGTGTTTCGTGTAACAGACACAGTCATTGTGTTACCGGAAGAACTATTATTACCAATATCCTTTGATAAGATATCGATAGCTATTAGTATTTTATGAGTTGTATGATCGTGTTATAGTTCCCTGGAAAACTAGTTTTCCGGTGTCAAATGTTGAGGAAAGAAATTTTTATGATTTAATTTTATTACTATGAATGTATTAGTAGATACAATATGATGTCATCATTATCAAAAAACTTCGCAGTTAATTATGAAGTAATAATCATATTTTACTCAACTTCAAAATTTAAAAATTCAATTCTGTATTTTTTATTCTTAGGATTTTAATACAATATCTACATAAATTTATACATTTAATTGCTCCACTTCATATGGATATAACTTACACAATATTGTCGTCTTATTATTATTATTGTCTTCAACTCGACCACACACAGACAAAGCCATTTCTTTGACTGTAGATCGGTGCCTGCTAATCGAATAAATTCACCGTTAAATTAGCACTTCAATGCAATTAACTGTCGGATAATTGGTTCTCTGTCTCAGTTCGATAATTAGCGCACTAACTGTCTTTGGACCAAATGCACTAATTACCAGTTGTTTTAATTAAAGAGGAAATTCCTTTGTGTGCTTTTTTGCTCGTTGTTAGCTTATAAATACCATATTTTGCGTAAATTAATATTGTAATAGCAAATATTCAAGCTATTCCACTTGAGTTCCTATAACGTTTAACTTCAGCAACGCGATCGCGCGATTAATTTGTCGCGTTCAACTAGCAATAGTTTTAACAATCTTCTTTAATTTGATATAAACAAATTATATATTTTTGATCCAGAGCATTTTTTTATAATTTTTTGTCTTAAAGTACCTTATTTGCAATCTATTAGAATTCATATTAAACCTATGCGTTTTATGTAAATTTCTGCGACAGTTTCTTTCAACAGAAATAAAGTAATATGGCAGTCAAAGTTATCAGAGTATGACTCGAGCGGTGATCACACCACACTCGGTCACCCGGGCCCTCAACGCGCGTCTATTTACGCAACGGTCGCTAATGTGTAATTTCTTTAGCTAATGAGTAAAAACTTTAGTATCTGCGTAAACCGCAGACGCGTAACGACCAACCGTGCGTGTCTGACTCGTTCATGCGAAATTATTCATTTTATTAACCGCCTACTCATTTAATGCTTTATCTCACATTAAAATATTTATTTATAGCGATGCTATTATTGGTGTTAAAACTGGACTAATTCAAAAATAGCATAGTATTTTACGTAAGTAATTGTATAAAAGCAAAAAATAGCGCACTGTTTTAACTTAGAACTGTATGTAAGAGCCGCTTGTAGTCCGTATTTTTTTTCGTGACATTTTAAATGGTAGTTAATTTTAGAACAGTCAAAGCTAAATAGTTACTGAATTATTGCTAATGTTTTTTGTTCATGTTTCTTTTAATAATGAGCATAGTTTAATTATACAAACAAACATAATTGGTGCTTAACCGATTGTACGTTTTTTAATGTTCCCCATGATTGATCACGATAATAGGCACACAGAAATTAAAGAATTAAAACATTCAAATACTTCATAAGTTTTTATTTTATGTTTTCTATATTATACAAGTATAAGAATGTTTCGGATAAGCTTTAGATCCATATGCATAGATCAGTTTTATCAAATATTTCTGAAAAATAATCTTTACTTCATTAATTATGGTGTGTTAAATTATTATGGTGTGACTAATTTCAATATTTACCTTTAAATAAAACCCGACTCTCTAACAACAGACAGAATGAAAATCGTTATAAAGCATTTTTCATATGAGCCAGAATTACAAACGCTATACGTAATTGGTTTGCAAAACTTATATTATAAAAAAATTGCATCCGATGTTTCTTGTATTGTTTTTTGTTATCATTCGTGGTAACATACATAGGTGCACATTGTAATGGACAACATTATATCCTGTGCCGTTGGAAACATGGAACGGAATGAAAGAAAGCGGACGGGCATATTGCAATTTAGATGGAAGCCCGATACAAAGTTTAATTGTGCCTGACATTTGATTGCCGCTCGGACCCGATAAAATTATTTTTATTAGTAATATCACAAACGACTGCGTACAGCACATACCATATTTTTATCTCACATCACAATCATCGTCATCGACCCCTTTGTTGTTTTACTGTTGAATATGGGTCGTCTCTCAAAATTAGAAGGGCACGCTGATCATTTGCTGATTGGCACGCAGACGGACACATTATAATATAATTAATTGTTTTAATTGTTTACCCCTATTTTTGATATTGTGATCATTACTGATGAAGTTACGAATGATGTGATTATAGTCAATAAACTTAGGCGATGTCACTATAGTCGAAAAAAATAGGAGCATTGAGAATGATTAGATTATTTGGCCTTAGATATAGATCGGAAGAATGAATTTACGAACTACAATTGTAAGGCAAGCGTGATTTGTAGAATTAGAACAAGAATATGGTTAAAATTAGGTCACTCTACTTTGCCAATACTATGATTCAACGTTTTGACATCAACTAATAAAGCTTATGCATTCAATATGTTAGAATAGAATACCTTACATATATATAATTTACTTTGGAATATAATTTAAAAATTTCGCTATATCCGCTCACCACCATAACTCAATATGTACTTTAATGATTGTTGTTACAGATTACATTACAAATTTACAATTATCAAGATGGGCGTATCTGATCCTGGTTCCTCCACCACCCCTGACCTGCCGCATCACGACCCTGAGCGACCGGGGTCTGGCAGCGGAGTAGATGATGAAGATATCCCGCGTCGGAAGCAGAGACGCTATCGGACCACATTCACAAGCTACCAGCTCGATGAATTGGAGAAAGCTTTTGGAAGGACGCATTATCCTGATGTATTTACAAGGTAAATGTGACTTGAAACCTAGTTCTTTTAGGAAAGTATAACAATATAAGAAAGTAAAGTTTCTAAGATTATTGTAATTGTTACAGAGAGGAGCTCGCGATGAAAATCGGTCTCACTGAAGCCAGAATACAGGTAACGATCAACATTTTGCACCTATTCTATACACATTCCTTAGCTAATTATGGACAGAACGGTATATTGTTTTTGGAAAATAAAAAATACAAATAAACATCAGACGTGTGCCAAAACTATACGACATTCATTCCTTACAAAATCACCGTCATTACCATCCTTGAAATGGAAGTACTGGTAATGATGACAAAAAGGCGTTCGGCGATGTGTGACAGACAGAAGGAGATCGGCACGCCGTTTGTGTTCCCCGTAAGCGTTGGAAATAAAGCCATAGATGATAATGGTGTAAAAAGCTGAAATGACGATGAAATCCAACATAACGCGAATGACGTACGTGACGATATTCGCGCGCGTTAAAGGGTCTTAATCAGCTCAATTATGTCTCATAAGGGAGGGCGCAAAAAGTAAATTGTATTAGCTCATTCAGAGCTATCCGAGGGTACGGCCGCGTCTGATTACAGTGTTGCGGCCGTAAGCAGTAATATCCGGACGGGTATCCGCGGAATGATGATCAGTTCAATTTTATGGCCGCGATCAAACACGACTAAAGCGTACAAATAAAAAGTCACATTGACAATATGCACCTAATGTCTTACGTCTAATTATGTATAGCACCTTATGCTTTGCGTCCAGTTATATATACATATATAGTATTCTTTTAAATAATCTATTCAATACACAACCAGTAAATAGATAGAATAAGGGACTATTAGTGATATCTTCTAACAAAATACCGTATATGTACACTCGTCCGATTAATAACTCTTGAATATAATAGAATCACAATGACCTGCATACGCTTCAGCGGGTTACCAAAAATGGTGTATGTATTTATACGATTTGTACACCAAGAGTCAACTGACTGTACAATAGGCGGCTATAGCTACATGACCATAAATATAGAAAGCCAATAACGATCAATTACAGATAAATAAAAAGCAACCGCAATGGAAACTGTTCAGACATAAACATTAATATTTTTCTCACGTCCACGAGGCACCTGTGTCATCGCCGGAGAACCGAGCGAGGATATTATAATAGGGTAACAAATTGTTTCTACTGTAAAATATATTTGCTTACTGCGTTTTTTATCTGTGTAGCAAAAAATGTCAGTATGACAAGTGTTAGTAATTTAATATAAAGGACATGAATGAATAGACATAGGTCAGTTGCTCATTGCGTCGTCAAGCTTTTGACCACTTTGCTTTTGGACTTTTCGGCTCAGAGTCAGAAGGATCATGATCATTATGGCCATGTCATACTTAATTATAGCTCTGATTGGCAGAAATGGTGCGTGGCAAAACATGTTTACCACTTACCTGGACCTCAACCAGACGTTACACCTAAATCAAATCGACTTTCAATATCAATGGTGTGGTTGCCAAAGGAACATGTAGACTAGATACGGCCATCTGCCGACTCGTCTGTTCCATAAGTAAGACTCACACTTACAGTAATTTACGCTTACATTAATTTACGCTTACATTAATATACATATAGAATTTATTAGTACTTCCTAATAGTCTTATATGTGTTATCTTAGTTACATGTGTGAAATAACAGAGTAGAATAGTCCAATTATTACAGAATCCTTTTCAAGGTTAGTTGCAGATGTTTATAGGTGCCAAAGGTCTTTTGTAACTGTTGCCTGCTAGTTTGCTGCGTGTTTCAACGTAAAAAAAAACGCCGGATTAAAGCACATCATTTCCACCTCTTTTTAAATCTCCGCTGAATAAGGGCCTCTTCTTAAACTAAAAAGATTGAGGCTATGTCCTACAGCACTGGTCGAATAAGGCTTGTCAGTTTTCACGCATAGTATATATATTATAGAGAACTCTGACGCATACAGGTTTCTTCACAATGATTTAGTTTATTTTACAGAAAATGATATTATAATCACAAAACTGCACATAGCTATGTAAAGAAAAAGATTAACGCCAGGATTTTAAAGTCAGAACCCTGAATTCTAAGCAACAGGGCTGCTTATTTAAAAGCGTAGTCACAATATTATTAGTAGTGGCAAGAGCCTGGATTTATGCCCGGTCAATCACAATAGGCTTACAACTTATTCCATTGTGGCACGCAAATGACACTGATGAAACGCGGGCATGTACACTGTCTACCTTCCTCTCTGGGGATTACAGGCGTGATGTTAAATTTTTATTATGTAGTCACAATTAAATTTTAATGTGTTTTATACTATCGACAAGCGTTAAAATTCTTTACTCGCCCGCGATAAATGCATTGACTTATAACCCTTGTACACATAATCACATCGCCATAATAACATTGATTAAAGGGACATTCCATTAATTCCAAGGTTGAAGGCTATATGTAAAACGTTAATGGATATTAAAAATATAATTAAATAGCTCCAATGTAATCGTGTTCATGGTACTTTCAAGTTCGTGTTAATATAATGTTTCCATCGTCGACGTTTCTGTAGATATGTTTAATTTTGTAGAAAAAATTGTAATGGGCTGATGGATCGCTTTGTGTCGATAATATATCCCAACGAAAATACTTTTTAAAGGACCCATGTAAACCATTAAATCGGTTAGCCCCAAGCTTAAGAGCTAATGCCTAATTTCGCGATTGTTGTCTCTAGTACTGTCCTCTACTGACCTTACTAGTGCTGTACTCATAGATAACAAGTCACTCAAGTAACCCTGAGAGGTCTATCAGAATTTTTTTCAAAAATTACCTCTAACATCGTTTACAAAAAACACAAGAATTATCTCAAAATAACATTTTTATTAAAATGTTCATTTATCTCAGGCATTGTATTAACTATTTTTTTTTTGATCCTGAATTTAATGTAGTTAATAAACAAGTTATATAACTAATTATCTACCTGGCAATACTGTTAACACGTCATTATTTTATGTGATTATAAAAACTGCAATTATACTTATATTATAATTATACATATTTATTATGCGTTATATTATAATTATACATATTTATAACTGTCATTATGGTTGAATGTATGTATTATATTAATTAATTACTGACAGCCCGGTTAATGGCTATTTTGAAAACAAAAATGAGGCAATTTACAGAGCTAAATTTATTTAATTGGTTTTCTTTAATTACTATAATATAGCAAATTAATGAGAGCTAGTATTATTTTACTGTATCAGATTTGGATTTTCGGTTTTGCACAGCTTTGCTCAGTACCTACCTATATTATGTAGTTACATAGATTTTTCGTTGTCTTATAAGGCAGTAAAAAGTAACTATATATACTGTTAAAATATTATGGTAACCTACGATCAACAGACATAAGGATAGGCAAATAAAATTTAGGAGTACCTATTCATTGGTTTTTCCTCGTCCTTTATCATTTGTTTCTTTGCTTAAACATAGGTGTAACGTATAGAATACGATTCTGCTACATATTGATTATATTTTATTATATGGACAGACCTGTCTTTGAGACGTCAATTTGTGGTCACCATTATAGACACAAATCAAGATACCTTGTACGGACAGCAGAAATCAAAACCGCGTTCTCCCATATTGGTCTAATTACGCTTTATGTGTATTTTTTTCCTCTAATAGTGCATTTATCTCCGTATTTACCATAATAAAACTTTATAGGCGTGTGTTCGTAATTTTTTTTTTAAGAAATTACGAAAGTTTTGTACCAGGTAGGTACAGACTGGTGAAACAGTGACAGGCAGAAAAATGAAGTTAATAATTTGAAATTACTATAGCACTTGCTATAATGATCCTACAGTCACGGATGAATAATTCTTGTTAATTTTTTGTCGTCATTACATTTTTCAAAAATTTCACTTTTTCCACCAAATGCCATGCACTTTTCAAGAACCCTATGAATTAATCATAACTTTACAATTACTTCATTATCTTTTAACAGTGCCTTGAGTTGTTTGAGATTTGGTGGTAGGTTGACGCCAACCCGCGCAACCATCGTCAATCTTAGGATTGTAAAATCAGCTATCGGTAATTACACCATCCATACCAACGTTATTGTCATTTGATATTTAATACCATCTACTCTTAATATTATTAATCACATATTCAAATAAATATGTCACCAATTGAATTCACACAACAAAATTGTGTCACACAAAAAACAATAACTGTCAACACCATGTGTCACACAAATAACAATGACAAATCAGTGACACTGTGACCCACATTGAGCTGTTATTACCTCAGTACTTGCGAGTGTAATTATCGGAAAGCCGACATTCCGCCTCCAGTCCTTGAGAACAATGCACCTGTATCCTCTTTTGTGATTGAATGCAGGTGCGGTGAATGGTGAAATCGATAAAGAGGGATTTTTAACCCTGAAGTATTTTTACTACTGTTTTCATTACTGCCTTTAAACACATGTACCTACTCGAATGCTTCGAATTACTGCAACTTCAACGGACTTTCAAATAACTTTACGTATATATTTCATGTGTTTGTGCAAATAACGATTCTAAAATAAGACAAGCCTGCGCTTAACGACCAGATCGGTGATCCGACTGCGTATCATGTACATTTCTAAATACATGCATGTATGGATAAGTTTAGTGCGCGTGGGTAACGCGCACAAATAGCAATTTTTCATGATAAAATTATTCGATCTGGCCGAGAATCATACCCAGAGCCACCAGCACAGCACTCAGTCATTAACACCAACTGACTAGCCAACATATGAAACTAAATAACATAAAAAAAATCAATAAATTTTATCCATACATTGTCGTCTTAAATAATGTACCTATACGGAACCCACGCAATGTGTTGGTAACGTAGGCGTCTTTATCAATGACTGTCGGTGGAATTAAAAGACCTGCCAAAAGTTGATAATATAAATTAATTTTGATTTGACTTCTTTTAGAAAAGAAATTATGCCCATTTCACATACAATTTTATATCTATAAATTACATTGAATTGTAAATGATTTGTTAGCTGAATATTGTCCACCCTGCACATGCCCCGCGTAGCGCATTAGTCTTAACCCTTCTCATACTGAGAGAAAACCCCTGTCCTACAAGAGAGCGATAAAAGGGTTAATAATTTTTCTTTACTTCTCTTCTTTTCTTTTTATAAATATGCTTCTTCCAGTAAAGGTTGCCTGGAAGTTCGCTCGTTTAACGATAAAACCGCCTTTTGTTTTTACAGAATTCTGTTATTCTGTACCTACTTTGTATTTTATATGGTATACAATAAAGTGTTTGTATTGTATAATCATAAAGGTTCATCTGAATTCATATGATTTTGACATTCAAAATTTTAAATTAAATTGTATAATAATTTTCATTGGTTTGTTCTATTGCAACTCTCTTCTGCATACAAGCAATTAATAGTGTTATTATGAAACTAGTTTAATATCTGCGACTTTGTGTGCGTTGTTTGTGACATAAAGATATACATGTATTTTGCTTATATAGAGAAGAAAACATAAAAAATATAAAAGATAAAATCGCTAAATATTGTAGTTTATTACCTTACTAATCTTACATAAAATAAATCTATTATAATTTTTTAAGATAAAGACCAAGTGTTTAATAAGTAAAACTAACAAACGACATAAAAATCTATCCAGAGTTTTTAAAGTGATGCGCGTACAACAGTACACCTCAATAATTTTATTTAAATAGATAACACTACTTCCCACTGAGAGTTCTATTCCAACATTCCTATTCGAGGCCTACTGATGTACAAGATGCCTATCTTCAAGCGGTAGCAGTGACATGTAACAACTTAGAACTCTTTTTGTATTTTTTACAATAAAAAGCACAAAAAGAGATATATTACTTGCATTTTATTTACACATGAATCGCTATAAACGCATATAATTTCCTTATTATCGGAAAGGTTAGTTAAAAGTCAACTTTACATGTAATTGGGTGATATATCAACGTCTTTTAGTGATTGAGTGCAGTTTTTGCAACTCATGCTAGTTAAATGTACACCGCTGAAACGGTTTGCACACTTTCCGATACGATATCCGTGTAATTCGCTTAAGTATCTATTTTGAGTATGTTTTAAATTACCTTTGCACGTCCAGAAAACTTTTCTATCTTTTCTTTAGCATAAGCCTCATGCTATAATATTATTGGAACAGATTTCTCAATCATCGATTAGGCCACCTACTGTTTTTACCCAGCTGTCATGCATTTTAATATTGCTTTTAATTACGTTCTACAAAATAGTGGCTTATAATTTTTTTTTATTTTAAATGGCAAGGCAAATAGGCAGGCGGCCAATGTGATGGTAAGTGGTCACCGTCACCTAAATTACCCTATTGGTGACAAACGTACCTACTAGTATAATAATTGAAGATACGTTAAGTAATCCTAGTCAATCCAGATTATGTATTGTGTTTATTTTTATAGCTATAACAAGGATATGGCCAGGCAACATAATAACGGCGGTCTTGATCACAATAACGTTACGTGTGTTTCCATTCTAGGTCTACGAATCTTCTAGACTTGCGAATCTGAATGCAGCGGGTTGAAGGAAGAAAAAAATTGCAGCCTGTTATTTCGGTGTGCAGGCTCTAATTACGATTGACTTTACCCGCGTTTTATTAATTTTTCTTTTTTTTCATTCTCGCCTTGATGTTATTAAAGGCGAGTACATTTGACGTAAAGTTAAACTACGGTTAGATGTTACGCTTGTAGCTTACATATGCATTTTATGTATCGTGTTTTAATATTGAATCGGATAGTGTGAACGCCTTTATATTCTTAATCAGTGTTTTCTATTTAACTGTCAAACATTGAAGCTCGGATTGAAATATGTACGCGGTTAACCTGTTTAACTATATTTGTCTTCTCAATTAACTTGTACTGTGATCTGAGTAGTTCAAAAATCAACAGAATTAAATATTATATATACTTAAGTCTAATAGAAGTTATAGATTTTCGTGTTATTTCATACATTGACATTCATCAGAGCGGAAGAGAAATATATGTTTTCAATACTCAATTTCATACATAGTTTAATTTTAGAATATTTCGGATTTTTTTTTATGCGATGGTACCACTGCTTCAAGCTCGCATAAAAATAAGCTTTAAATATATTTTTTATACGTATAACACATACTACGTGAAATATGAAAAAGACTCCTGTAGAATAAGATGACAACAAAATGGAAATCTTAGGCATTATTCTGAGTATAAAGCATTTTAATACCTACATGTATGGTATGAAAATACTTTACGAATTCCCTTTGTCCGTCAGGTGTGGTTTCAAAATCGACGCGCGAAATGGAGGAAACAAGAAAAGGTGGGGCCGCACGCGCATCCCTACAGCGGGTATCTCAACGCTGGGCAACCGTTGCCCACACCCTCTGCTCTACCAGTACCACCACACCCTCTGTCACAGCTCGGCTTTGGATTACGAAAGCCTTTTGACAATGCCATAGCTTCGTTTAGGTAAGTGTTAAAATTTTTAAAAATATATTAAATAATTAATGTAAAATGTAGCTTAGTATATTAGCAGATACATATATGAAGAGTTACATAATTAAAGCTTCAGCATATAAACTTTGACGTATAAAATAATTATTAGAATGCACTGAATACCATTACCTTTCTAACAGATACGCGAGCACACCGCTATTCGGCGCTCAGTACCTGCCTCCGCTATCCCGGCCGCCGCTATTTGGGGCCCCGCTATACGCCACGTCACCCGCCCACTTCCACTCTCTCTTCGCCAACTTGACAACACCGGAGCTACCTCGGCTATCGCCCGAACATCCCCGACTGTCGCCCGAGATGACCCGATCGCCAGCGCCCTCTATCTCTCCGCCGATTTCGCCCGGAAGTGAAAGCATTCCTCAACCGGAAGACGTAAGAACTTCCAGTATTGCAGCATTGCGGCTGGCTGCGCGGGAACATGAGTTAAGATTGGAATTGTTAAGACAGAGAGCTGATTTGATTTGTTAAAAGGTATCATAATTTTATGCTAGGTACATATGGCTTATTTGATAATTATTCTCGAGAAAAGGTAGTATATGAGTTTTGCAATTCTTTCCGAATGTGAGCTGCTATTTGTATTAAATTAATTTGTATTAAAACTGTATTTTGTTATTGTATTATTAGGAATATGTACATACACACAAAATGTATATATTATGATGATTTATTTAAGTTATGATTTAGATTTAAAAGCAAATGTAATTTTTCAAAAATTTCCATAAATTTTCGTAATTTTTTCACATACTTTGATTTCCCAATCTATATTATAATGTTGCTTCTAATTTTAAGTTTATAATAATTATATTTCCATTGTACATAGATACATGTGTACATATTATCACGCCTATTTCACATACAGGTTGCCAGAGAATAAAATTGTCCACCAGTTGCGCTTCTCACTTTCTTTCGCATTTTCAACTACATCTACAATAATCTGTTGTATTTTTTGTGTTACCGAAAAAATCTGCATCAATGAAATAAGTTAAAATGAATATGTAATAAAAGTGCATCCATGTATCCTAATATTGTTCTAATATGTATAATTTTTTTTTTAATAATTATATCACAGTAATAATACTTAATGAAATTACCTAATGTATTATTTTATTTGTTTTGTCATAGACGTGTTTTATTATTTTTTTATTATCATCAATCTTTCTGTTAATCTACCAATAGACACAAATGTCTACACAACGAAGTATGACAGTAGTCTAACAGCTACCCAAATGCGGGTAGGCAGACGACACCTGCTTTAGAGAACATTATCTAAGACTCTATGTTGTGTTAGTATCATCACTAGAATTTCCTTCACATTTTTTTATACAGTTGTAAATAACTAACGTAATATGGTGTACAATAGGTATTTATGTTTTTAATTGTTTCCATCAAATTAATGTAATTAGGTTAAGTAATTAAAATTATAGGTGCATTAATAAATTTATTTTAAATTATTTTTTTCATTTCATTCCAACTCCTTAACCTTGTATAAGTACCTATTAAATTATTAATACATCACTTTGCTATACAAAAAAGTAATCCACAATAAACAAATGAATATGTTCACTGTCAGTTGAATTCGTAAATCCCAACTTCATTATAAATCTCGATTTCATTCATCATCATCATCATCTTCATCATCAGCCAGCCTACTCCCGTCCACTGCTGGACATAGAACTCTCCAATGGCACGCCATTGAGCTCGATCTTCAGCTCTTCGCATCCAATCGCTCGATTTCATTGTTATAAATAACAAGCTAAATTTACTAAAATTTACAAGTAGTATAAAACAAGTGTACTTACATGACCCTTGAATAACTTATAATAATAATCAACCACTAATCACCTCTCACGATCCCCTGTAAACTTACAGAACAACTTGACTTTGAGCAATAAGTACACATTAATTCAAATGAAACAGAAGATAACATCGAAACTTCATTGTTATAGTTATGTGTCATTGTCCTGTGGGTATGGACAGGACAAAGATTTACTAAGCAGGATTTTGATGAATGACAATCAAAATACATTTAAATAATCAACATATAGCATATATTGCTTAAGAAAAGCGACCATTTTATTTGTGGCGCTACATTCGGGTCCATCCGACTAAATTATTATACTTTCAAAATGAATGCAGTTTCAATCGCTTCTCTGCACAAAGACGGTAATATGTCTTGTCTCATATGAGCATTTTTCAGAACGTTGCATTACTGCTGTGCCTTCGTCCTTTTCGCAATATGTACAAATAACTAGTACTTAATCCCAATATTACCCTTATTACTACTCAATATTTCTAAACAATATCATATTGTCGTTAAGACGACGCAAATAGAGACGTTACGTCTACCTTACGCCTACGCAATACTCACGTATCTATATAATCCAACGCAATATCAGCGTAGCGAGATGACACCGTGTGTGAAAACCTACGTACATAGTAGACAGAGACATAACCGTCTGTGTCCCGAATGAGTCAGCGCCGAGTCACAATCATCTTCAATCTGTGTTTGCGTGCGTAATTATAATGCTCTCGAGATTACAGTTGCATATTTTTAAAATCATTTGGATATTTTTATTATACCTAATATTTACACAGATGGATCGCCTGTTGGCAAGTGGTGACCTAAAGACATATGGAGCGTTGAAAGAAAAAGTTCATCTATGCATTAAGATTTTCTTTCGCTCCTTATTTTAAATGTCCCATAACGTAATAAAACGCTTTTAATCCATGAAGAGCAGAAGAGTGTAGTACACTCCCACGTTTCACCAGTTACGTTTACGTTCCACAATGGAATAGATGATGAGCTATTGCCATACACCGGGCACAAATCCACGATCCACGATCCTCCGAGTCACTACTAGAAATTTTAAATTAGAAAAATCCAATAGTATTCTACCCGGGATTTGAACCTTGGACCTTCCGATCGGCAGTCACGCTTGCAGCCACTCGACCACTTAGGCAGCCATTTAGAAAACTTTTTAAACTTCCATTAAAACAATAAAAACAACAAAGCTAAAAAAATATTTAATAGTCAAGTGAATTTTAGTCAAAAATATTGAAGTACGATGATCGTACCAAGATGCCCCAGATGAGTCACAGTCATCGTCGGCTCGGAGGCCGGTGAAGGGATACGAAGCTACGTGACTAATTACGTCGAACCTGCGACCTTACGGATGCGGTCGCCGTAATGCCTGCGCGCGGTGCAATCTGCACGAACTCTCCCATTATTCAATAGTGATAGCGTGGTTCTTGTGACTATGATTTAATATTTAATAACAAATATCTGATAGGAGACCCATATCCAAGAATGGGACGATATAGAAGTTTACGATGATAAAAGAAAATATCTGGTTGCATTTAGAATTAATACGTAATATTAATGAATTTATTTATTCATGAAAATAGTATATACTAGATACAATTTTAATACAAAAAATTTCGATTTTTACTTTAGATTATAGGGCATGTATTAACTGAATTAGAATTAATACGCCAATAAATAAATAACATATTTAGCAAAAATATATATAACGTAAAATTACGTTTGTAAAACCAAAATGGACATACAGAGGAGTACAGTACACTCCCACGTTTTACTAGCTGTTTACATCCCCCCACGGAATAGGTGGTGAGCTTATTGCCACACACCAAGTATAAATTCGGCCCCGAGTCGCTTCTAAAAATTTCTACTAGAAAATTTAAGTTAGAAAAATCCAATAATACCCAACTCGGAAATCGAACTGAGGACCTCTGTAACAGTCGCTCGACCAACGAGGCAGTCAAAAAGCATACATATGTATTAATAACAATACGATAATTATAAATAAATTCAATTTAAAATCTCTCAAATCCACATAACGCAATAATTTATGTATCGTTTCATAAAATAAGCATCGAGATTCGGAGCACAAAAGATGGAATCTCATTACACATTAAGGAGCGTCCATAAAAACGCACTAAAGCGAATCATTTTTCTTTCTTTCTCTCTTTACAGCTATCAAAAATACATGAAGTCAAACTGGAATTATTTTCGAAATTACATATTTAATAAACATCAATTTTTTATTAGAATTTATTTGACAAACAATTACCAGAGTCCTTTGTGATGATAATGGTGTTTATCGGGAGATTTTACGATCACCACCGCAACTAGTGACGTGCTTAACACGCCGATATATCGATATTTACGACTCTACCTGATTAGAAAAATAATATTTACTGACAAAGCCTTAATGACGTGCGACGACGTTTTGATTGGAAGCATATTGAAATACTGTTACGGTTTTCGATTTTTGATATTGGATATTTTATAGTTATTGCCTACGTCGATGTCCATTTGGGCCTGATACGATAGTTCGTAACTGTTGACGGTATATTGAATATCATGCGCTTAACGATTATTTATTGGTATGTATCGATATATTTATTAATATTAACTCCCCGCACTAGAAATGCGTTGGAGTTTTTAGTGCATACGCGGCCAGACACTCATATTCTGCCTAACTTTTATTCACTGATCTTTAGGTATACGATTTTATCGCCAATCGTAAATAATACGAAGGGATAAAGACGTTTTGTGCGCGCCACGACAACGAGACGTTTTCATTTAAATTATTTGAATACGAGGCTGTTTTACGAGGCAGTGTGTGTAATAGGCTTGATATTGAATCAATTTGCTATTGCACCTCGGTTTGTTATTTCATAGTTATTTTACGACGTGCCAGGCGCTATACCACCCGTTGTAATAAATGACCACAGAATGTCCATTGTTATATCTTAATATAATCGCGTCTGCACGCTACGTAATTTTTATATATAGTTAGTTTTATCGGTCTGATTTTAGACTAGGCTAACCCTGTGCTGTGTTACTACATGTACATATGTATGTAAAACTACCAATAGCCTAGACTACTAATAAAACAACATAATATACAAGTTTCTAAATACAACACTTACATGAGTAAATTTACACCCAGACAGACAAAAAAATTGTGCATTCACCCAATAAATAGGTTGTAGTTGTAGTTGTAGTTAACCCAATAAATAATAAGTTGTGGGATGGAAATAAAAGACCGATGGCTTCTAATACAGTATATTATCAGAGATTACTATTACACCTTTACAAGACTTC